>OX596010.1:71416951-71593782 GCA_951394025.1 Heteromyza rotundicornis | reverse complement strand
ATGGCAATAACGAGTTTAAACCTTTTTTTTTTTGTAAATTATGTTGCAAAATTTTTTTGTAAAAAAAAAACAAACAAATTGTTTGCAATTGAGCAAGTGAGCGCGGTTGCTCCTCGCTCAATTCGCTCGCTGGTAATTACAAAATCTTGTTAGAATTTTTCAAAAAGTACAAATAAGACTACGAACAAAAAAAGAACGTAGCATAAAAAAAATAATAATAAAAAAACACAAATTTGCGTCATAATTGAGCAATTCTATGGTGTACAGTAAATAGACGCTTTGGGAGTGGACTTTATTTGAGGAATTTCAATACTTTTTTCTTATGAACAGAATTCTTTCACGTTTTTATTAAACTCTAATCCAGGCAGTGAGTTCAATAAAGGGTTGGAAAAATTCAAAAGTTTTTTTTCATGAAATTGTACTTTATTGTAGTACTTTATTGAAATTTTAAATTTAATTTAAAGGTAAAAGTAAACTTTTTATATTTATTAGTTTTAAATTAAAATTAAAGTTAAATTAAAATTAGGGGTAAATGTGTATTTGTACTTTGATATAATTTTAACAAGTTGACATATGTTTGCATTTCCTAGGAATTCCCCAATCCACCACAATAAGGGAATTCCGAATTCACGAGAACTCACAAAGGTGGTGTACAAATAAAAAATATAATTGAGACCTTTTAAGTGGTTAGGTAGATAGTAAAGTTTTTAAATTAACATAAGCAGAGTTGCCAAATGTTCAGACACCACTGTAAGAAAACAAAGTGAAACGTATTTTTGTTTAACTACACTCGAAACTTACCGTGCTTCATCGATAAAATAAAACCGCTTCAGCTTGAGATCGCGCAAAATGATGCCATGGCGATGGCAAACCTGCACCGTCTGACATATTTGATGGAAGAGGGCACGCGCCTCCGTCTCGCACAGGCGCCGCTTATTCCTTATGTACGTATGCAAATCCTCGTAGACACCATAGCATTCCTCTTCTTCCGCCTCCTCCTCCTCCTCCTGATCCTCCTCATCCATGTATTCACTGTCGAGAGCTGGAGTTGATGGTGGCTGCGCCTGCAGTGGTGGAGCTTCGATGATGACATATGTGCGCGTTTTCGAAAGCGACACAATATCATGAACACCGCGCACCAGTGGATGACCATAAATCGAACTGTTGCAGCCCTCTTCATCGCGCTGCAGCTTGAAGTAGGCCCGCTGCACCTTGTGCAATGGTTCGTTGATGATTTTGCATAGGAACTGTTGCTCCGTGAATACGTCTGTGCACTTCAGATTTGACGAGGTCAGGTCGATCAGGTGACGATATGAGGCAGGTGTTTTGGCCGCAGCGGCCGCCGAAATCTGGCTCGGCTGTGTGCTAATCAAATAGCGATCCTTGATAACGTTCACCGGCTCTGCCGAGCACTCCAGTTGCAGCGAATGCAGTTCACAGGCACCGCCTGGCGTTTTCAGCTTTTCGCGTATCGTCTGCAGCATGATGGCATCGAGGAAGTGCTTCTTTGGCGTGGAAAGCGATGAGGAGGCAGCGGTCACAGACGCAGCATTGCTGGACCCGCTGAACATATTGCTGCTAGGTGGTACTCCTGATACAGGAGAGGAAGAATTTGCGGTGGCATGATGGTGGATACCTTCATTGCTGGCCGCTGATGCTGTTGGTACAGTGACAGCAGCGGGCGAGGCGGGTGCGGAGTAAATTATTTTATTGGCTGCGTTGTTGTTGGCAGTAGTTCTGCTGTTGGTATCCATGATAATCCAAAAATGCGTCTTTTCAGTTCAAATTTATTGTAGGTACTTGTTTTCGAAGTGTCACACACTTTCTTTTTGCCGCTGCTGATGATGGTTTTGCTTTTTTATCACAGTTTTGTTTTCAAAATAAATTTGAAATTTTGTGTCGAAATCGATTGCGATTTGCAACTTTGCATGTAACTAACTCAATTTTCCATTGACATTTTGCGCAATTGTCAATAATTTATTCTGACATTTAACTTGGGTGCGAATTTGGGGGTGGCGCCAGTGTTGCTCTTTCACGAATTAACTTGTATTTTGTTTTTAAGGTTTAATTTTTTTTGTTGAAGCTTTACTTTAGCGAATTCAAAAAACAGATACGAATCGAATTCTCACGTCGCTGATGCAAGTTTTTATATTTCTTACGAAATTTCTACGTAGCACTTGTATATTTACAAAATAAACGATTTTAAAACAAATCTTTTCCTCTTTTCCGTTTCTGTGCGCACACACGTCTGCGTTACTCGCTTCAACAAAATCAACTGAATTTCTGTTTCCAATTTCAGACTTTGAAACTATATTCCTCCATTCGAAATTATTTCTACGTTGTTTTTACGCGTTTGTTTTGCTCGTCGTTGCCGGACTTGCTCGTTGAGTGGTGCTCTGAGAGAGACGTTTGCAATCCATAGGAGTGCGACACGTTGAGCTGCAGATTTGCTGTCTCCTTCTGTCCTTTTGAATTGAATATTTAAATTTTGCGTACGTTTTTATTTTTGTCGTTTATTTTTTTGCCTTCAGTTTATTTGATATTGCAAAAATTCAGACACGTCAGTGTTGCCTTTTATCAAAATTTGCTCGTGTATTTCAAAATAATGCGTAAGTAATGCCTATTTAAAATATATAGTCAAAAGCAAGGGACAAGCATTTAACAATTTTAAGAAAATGTTTCAATAAAATAACTTCTCTTATACTAGATTACAAAATTCTAAATTCTTCGCAAATTACTGGAAATGTCATCTTCGTATTTCATTAAGAATTGATTATCCAAAATCATATTTCATAACATTTCATCATATTAAATATTTGATTGGAATACTTTTTTAAAATTTCGGGCAATTGTTATCAATTTTTCTAGTAACAGGTGGCTTTTGTTATAAAAAAAATTAAAATAATTTTTTAAAACAAAATGTTTTTAAGTTTTTCAATCAATAAATTTTCTTAAATAAATTTCATTGGGTAAAAATTCAAATTTTATTATTCAATTCAAAGCAATGTACTTGTTGAATGCCTCCATCAATTTGTAATTTCCTTCACATAAAACTACACATGAATATGCAAATTAGTATTTACAAATTATTAAAATACCATCTCAAATTTCGGTTTTAGCTTTTCCCTATTACACTTTACAAATAGCATTATTTTCTAGTTCGCCCGATTAATATGTTCAAATTGAACTTCAATTCTTCAATTATGCATCAAAACTCAAAACCACCCTTAGGAAATACCCACATTTTTCCACACCAAGGAAGCATTTGGTACCTTAGTAGTTTTTAATGGTCTAGAAAGCAACCCTTGTGCTGTGCTGCCAGATAGCTGAAAGAATGTACTCATAAAAATATGAAAAACTTAATTTCCTACTAAATATTTATACGATAACCAAACTTTTGAAATAGTTTTCTTATTTACAAACCAATAATTTTGATTCTTTTCTTGTGTTTTTCTTATTTTTTTCATTTAAGTTGTTGAGGTTTATTGGTACCGGAAATGGATAATATCTACTGGTATTTCCTGGATTCAAAACGATTTAAAAAATTGGTTTGTCCCATACAAAGTTAAAATTTGAGCGCACCCATTAAACCTTTTAATGTAATTCAAAAATATGTAAATAAAATATAATAGTATACTCAAAGTGAGAAATTATTTGCGGAAATATATTCTTAATTGTTGTCGGTGTTTAAATTACACACAACAAAAACTACTTAATCTACAAAAAAATCTACCAGCTATAATTTAAAATATTGTAAAGTCAAGGGCAAAACTCTAGTAGGAAATCCATTAATCTGGCAACACTGATCTCCATGTCTGGAGTACAGTTGAGGACGACAACGACCGTTCGCTGCAGGAGCATCGTAATTTTCGTATCACATTTCTTGTCCTTCGTGTGTGAAATTGAAATTCCTTTATCTTCACTTTTTTGGTGCTTTTCGTAAGCGTACCTATCCGCTACATGTTTACAGGCTTTGAGTTGGCAACACGTTTTTGGCGTTGTTGCGCGTCACTCTCTCTGCCGGTATATAGCAGTCTCTCGCTCTTTTCGGTCAAAAAGTGCCAAGATTCATATTGTCACGCTAAAAATACGTACAGTACACTCAAGGGTGCGTAGTTTAAAGAAAAATCAACTTTTTTGATTTCAATGTGTTGCCGGACCATTTACGAAATTTGAGATTTGTTTCTAAATATTAACAATGCATTGGCAACATTTTTGTGGTCGAATGCTTTTGACGTTGAATCGTGTTAGAAGAGAGAACATTGAATTTGAATATGCCCTTGATAGCACATTTAATTAAGCATCAATTTTCAGTTGTGAAATTGTGGTTGCGAATTAATTTGAAATTTGCGTGGAAAATGACTAATTCTTAGAAATTTTCTAGTGCATACATAATTTAGATTCTTTATTTGAGAATTTCTAAGAATTCGGGAAACCGGTTTCGGAAGTAGTGAACGTGTTCTCCATTTTGCATCGGATTATTATACAAAATGGAGAATCACCATCACTATACTCTACAACAAATTTGAGTACAATTTATAACACTTTCTTCGATATTCATTACAATTCATAGTGACCGTTTTTATGCTTGAAATCAGCAGCAAAAAATGCATTTAAATAATAAACAAAAATACTATTGAGAACATTCAACATTAGTGCAATCACATTCTTATCTTGATTCAATAAGTATGGGTCATGCCGGTTCTTTTTATTTAAGAATTACAAAATAAAAAGCAACAGAATGTGATTGGAAGTGTGAATAACATGCTCGTTCATGCACGTCTAATCACAAATAATACTCACCCATTTACGTATTATTGTGAAATTTAAAATATATAAATGAAGCTCGTTAGCATTTAACGTAAATGACATTCGTATGGGAATTCGCAATAGAGTACCTCCCAAAGTGACTAAAGAGAACAATTCCAATGATCTCACACAATCATTGAAATTATTCTGTTGAAGCTACGCCGAATATACTCTGTGAGAGTACTAAAAATCAATTAGTAATTTCTCAAGTTTTTATATGAATAAATGAAATTCAAAAACTTAATTCGTAGTCAATGTCTCTGAACAATTAAATAATCTTAATAATATTTAATCCCTGAAACTATGAATGCCTAACACTAATTAAGTGGTTTACTCTTGATAGCAATTCAGAATGCGCTGCCTTGCCTCCCTAAGTCCCATTCCCGACAACTATCTCAAAAACGTTGGAGAACATTCTTTGCCAAACAACTTGTAAGTGATAAGATATAAATGCGCATTTGAATTTAAAAAATTCCCATAAAAATTCACTTATAAAATCGGTTGAGAGATTACTCACAATCAGCGGCCATATACTACTTTAGTATATCAACGCAATTTGATGAAATTTGAAATTTACCTGAATATAAAGTAAAATGCTCACGCTATTGTCGGTTTGTGTAGCGCAACACGAAATTTGTTGCGAAACATTGTTGCGACAGTGCACTAGAAATTGTGTGTGATTTTATAGAATGCATTTGCAGCTGTCTCCTATAGTTTCTCTTCTTCACCCCCAATCACGTGATCGTGCGATTGAGCACCGATGATCACGTGAGCAGGTATGTTGGCGGCAATGATGTTGCTATCGACAACGCTGGTTAGTGCATGTTTCTATGCAATATGCAACCACAATATCCTCAAAGGATCAGGGGTTGTAGCTGCAGGTAGCTGAAGAGTTTGTTGCAGCCACCCTTGGATTTGAAGAGCAGCTGTTGCAAGGTGAAATTACAAGCAAATGTAAATATCCTGCGGCAGTAAGGATATGTTTGGAAATTATGATGCTACACACATAAGATTTTCGTTCCCAATAAGCATTTGAAAAATTCTAAACATCAAATAAAAAATCACAATTATTTTTGGGAAATAAAAAATTATTTTTGTGCACCTTTAATAAAAGCCCATCATTTAAAAATAAAATATTTTCAAGATTCCCTTTTTCCTATGAATTGTTCTGATATCAATTAATTATTTTCTCCTTTACGCTTATTAATCAGTCATTTCAAATTAAGTGGAATTTCCCCGTATACCAGAAATCAATTCACAAGCAATTCTTCACTCCAATCTTCCGCTTATGCAGCTTCGCTTCACTTCAAATATAACCGCCAGACGATCAACGGCCAAAATTCAAAATCGCAAACAACAGAACAGCAAAAACAAACAGCCGAAGAGTGAATCACGCGAACCAACCAATACGAACGCTTAAATTCAAAATTTCAAATTTCAAATTCGCCACAGACGTTAAATTTAACGTACGCATAAGTTCGTTGTGTTAATTTGTTTTGCGCGCCTGAACTTAAAGCAGCGACGTCACAGCGCAAATCTCAGCTTTATACATTCTCAGTATTTGCACAAATCAAGCGAAATGTTGTTGCTCCAGCATTGAGGTGGTGAATATGCCTGCGAGTATCTTAACATATCAGACAGTTCAACACGGTGCGAACGATCGAGGCAGTTGCTTGCGAAACCAGTTTTAAAGATTTTATAGTTTTTTCGTTGTTGTTTTCTTTTTTCTTTTGGCATATTCGAATGCGAGTCTCCCCATTACGCTCTCACAAGGAAGTAAAAATTATTCCACGCGATCATAAGCATTTTTATTTTGTTCGCATTTCGGTCTGTGTTCCCCATAACTGAGAGAGCGCAGCGCGCGGTTTAAATTACGATCGTTGGCTACTGTTGCTAAGCTCAGCTTAAGTATGAGAAGTGCAGTGGAGACAGTGGCGTGGATAGCCATGGAAGCGGAATTCTTTTGGATTACAAATAGAATTCTTGTACAATTTGTTCTTTTAATGATATATTTTGACTCATTAGAAATAAAAAAAAGTATAATCATCTTTAACAACGTTCGACTTGTCATTTCAACAGTTAATGACTCATCGTATCTTTTTGCACCTCTGTGTGTACGCTACTGTTCTGCTGAAAGTTTTAAATGTTTATGACCACTTGGAAGGTATCCATCCAACCAACAAATTCTTAAAACTTAATACATTGGATGCGTCATGTCTGCTACTCTGTAATGTGAACTTCGTCATCAAGCAATGAGAGCATGTTCACCGATCAAATTTAAGTTCTTGGAGCATGACTGTATTCCAGCCGGCGTATATTCACATGTCGAGTTGCCACCTTTGGAGTGTCGAAGTGTCCAGGCTTTGCGATTAAAATACAAGATTTTGAAATAAAGATCTAACACAAATAATGAGCCTTTTTTGGGCAGTTAGGGCCAATTGATATTTTGAGCAAATTAGGAATAAAGAAATAATTAACCAAGTGGGCGGTGGCTATAAGCTTGTTTCGGAAGTACACTGATATAACAAATTCGTCTATACCAATGTTTATATTGACGAAGTTCACTTGTTGCAACAACGATCTGTGAAGGGTCCGATTGGAAAGTGTATAATTGATATTTTATTTCCTTTTGAAAATCAAAATGCCCCATGCGAAATACTTTTCTCCCAATTAACCACACTCCACTAGGTGGCCACTCCACAGTAGGTACTGTCTCCACTTCATGGCTGAAAGCGTGCATTCACATTCTTTGGAGTTTCCACGAGTGATTGTATTTGGACAAAACTGAAATTGGATAAAAATAAGACAAAGAGGCGGGTTCATTTGCACATTTGCACTGATCGACGAGAGCGATCCATATGAAGTGCGCCGAGTGCCGTGCATCATTGTTATTTTTAAGTCATTAATTTATGTTGCAAATTTTTGCACATTTTTTTCGCTTTTTCTTACATTTAATTTGTTGTGGAAGGAGATCCTCCTTGAGTTTGGAAATGAAGTTCCCGCCTCAAGCGCATCTGATGAAACTTCTATTTTGGTTTAGCGTTACTGGATCGTGTTTGTTTGTATGCCGCTAATGACATGAGATATATATGATATACACATTTACGATCATAGTTTGGCACTGCTGGTTATTGACTTTTTTCGGGCAGGAAGGTAAGGCATTGAACCAGAGCTCACTGAAGTTTACTGTGTAAGTTCATTCATCTCTCTTGGTGCTTTGTTGATGTTTTTTTGGGGTCATTCAAATTAACAAGTTTGCTTGTTTGTTTAGTTTCGGTTGCAGTGCATTTTTCGAAATCTCAAAGCACATAAATTTGACAGCATTTTGACAACTTAAAAGGGTTAGAGCGAGTATCTCTGTTCTACTGGTTGGCCACTCACTTCAACAGTCTCAGCCCTGATTATCGGCAAAGTTTTAGGCACATAAACATAATTTATCATTTGTAAATTGATCCAAAAAAAAAAAAACAATTCGTTGCTCTATTAGGGAAAGTTGCTTTATCGTTAACCGTCGACGCATTCATTACAGGTGGTGCGATGACCCCAAACGCAACATACAACAAAAACTACAAATCACCTGTTTCTGGCGTATTCCAGTGTAAACGATAACAAAAAACAGACAAACAATAAAAAAAGCTTAAAAAGAAATTTATTCAGAGGAAAAACTTTCATTTAAACACTCACGCCGTCTGGGCCGGGCCATTGAACCGAAATTCGAACTATTTATGCTTTGTACAAAAATTTTGAGTCAGCCACTAAATACAAACAAACAACACAAAATACCATTTCGTAATAAAATTAAGTAAATTGTTTACAATTTAAACACATTTTATTTGCAAACCAAACCAAAATCCAATCAAACTTTCTTTCTGGTATGCATTGCACAAAACGCATACAACTTCAAATTGGTGTTGCCAACTTTAATTTGCAATTTCTGCTTACAAATTTCGTTGGTGGAGAAACAATTTCATTACGTATTAACGTTATTATCACATTAGTTTTACTTGCGGGTTCGGGTTCGGCAATACAACTCACAGCCGCGTAATACTCGCTCGTTTCGCATTCAATTCGGTGTAATTCATGGATGCGCATTTCTTCCGCATATTTCGTCCGATTGCGGACATTTGTTTCGCGTACATTGTATACCAACTGGCAACTGTCAACGTCGCTATGGGGCTATGGCGGATAAGCGCAATAAAATACATTCACTGCTTGACAGACTGACTGACAACAAATTGGCTCCATGTAATGATCGTCGTCGTCGCTGTTTGGAGAAATTATTCGCAAGAAAGTGAAATGGTAATTTGTGAGCTGTTTATTACCGGGTTTTGTGTAATACTTGCCTACCTTTCTTAGTACGCTACCGTTGGTCGGATAGCGACAAATATTGCACCCACTGAGCCTAGTCATTGGAATCACGATTCCGGAAGAAGGTTAAAAAGGAAAGGGGAGGAGAAAACTGTACTGCATCTGGTAGGTCACTGTCCAGCGTTTCTCCCGCCCTAGAAGGGCACATTTTGAATCTTTTTCTTTTTGGGACAACCTAGCGATCTTACTGAGGTTCGAGTACGGTTTGAACAGGTCGGCTTATCAACAGACACCTTAACCTAACCTAATGAATACAAATCTAACATCGTTAATATTCTAGCTTGGTTGGGGGTTGATACATCCAATTTACTAACTGCATATCAAACTTTTCATTTCCCAGCTTATTTAATCTTTCCAGCTCTTCTATCTACATACGTTTTGACACCGAATCGGACAAGTGTAGCGTTGCACAGATTTCCTCTAGGCCGAACTCTCTGCACACATTTTAAATTTCATTTGTTACTTTCTTCAGCTACTAATACAGATAATGTTTCTGTTACTTTTTCTTTTAGCCAAAGAAAGTGTCATTGATCTCTTCAGAGCTTTCCTCGGTTTTGAAATCCAACTGAGTTTCTCTTTGATACTTCTCTCTATTTGCCGGTATCATGTAAATTAAATAGAAAATGTTATACGCGCTTAGGCGGCGCTTATACCCGTTTTCTTTTCTTATTTTCACGCTTTCATGGAAAAGTGAGAGTGATAAGTTGGGAAATAGTCGTGCAATCATTCAGTCAACGTAAATAAATTGGATACTTGAAAACATCGTAACTGGTAATTGAGGAAGAGTAATTTAATTGCTTCATTTTAAGTTTTCATGTTTATAGAATTGAAACTGCAACACAGAAATAAATTTAAATGATCACGATCAACTAGTTTCGATGCCGATTATTCCGTTTATTTTTATTTAATTTATCGATGTATCGACTCAACGCCCTAATCGATCCTAAACAGAGTAGGTACATTTCTTCTTATTAAACCGTTTCGTAATAGTACCTTATTTGTTGGCTTTTACCAATAAAAAACCGTACTGAAATAAACAAAAATAAGAAAGAAACAAACATTCAAATTTCTAAATTAACATTTCAGCATCGCATCGCATCGGTAATGGTTGCAGTTCAAAGACCTTCTCCAACGCCAAACTTTACCAAACTTTGGCCACTGGGCCAGCAGTGAATTGCGGAAGAGTTTTTTCTTGTTCGTAGTTTGCGTATTGTGTTTACACCGCAATCAGCGCTGCGGGGAAAGTGAATTTTTTGTTGGTTGTTTTTTTTTGGGAAAGTTTCGTTTAATTTAATTCATTACAGAAGCTCAAAGGTAGACGAGACTTCATAGTGGTGGAGAGTATGGAGTACTAAAACCAAAATCGAAATGGCTGGGGTGAACCACCTTTGCTGATTATTGCTGTGATATAACGCAGAGTACGTCGTACCTCAACGGGCCTTTAATAGCGTCGATGATGATGATGACGATGCTGCGGCGCGCATTGTCTTGCAATTACCGAAGCAATTGTAGCTGCTTGCTGGCTTACAGGTACTAGTGGAGAAGACGTGATTTGGTAATTTGTGGCGTTGCAGAGGCTTACATTTGTTTGGAAATAAAAGAAGCTACTTTCTCTTCATGAATACTTGACTTGAGCGCAATTAGTTGCAAGATGTTAATTTCGAAATTTATGAATTCTTTGTGAAGATTTACAGTTCTGAGGAACTGTCAAGTGTTCCTTACACTGAACAGAGAAATAAATTATTTTTGTGGGTGTACTTCCAGGGAATTTGCGATTTTGAGGGCCTCTTGGACAGTAAGTGTTTGTGAAATTGAGCGATGGTTTAAAATAACGTCTTGATGGATTAGCACTTCCGCGTAAGAGTACACCTCACATTAATCGCTAGTTTGAAATTATCAAGTTAAAGTTCAGCTCAGGATATCACGATTTTCACCGACGGTCTTAATCTATGGCCTCTATTAAATCTCTGGCATTGGTTTTCCCAACATCAAAGACGGACTTTCGCATATCTCTTAATGTGACAGCAAAGTAGTATAACATCCACCAAGGCTATATATCGAGGCATAAGGTCATTCTAGGGAACTGTGAAGCTAATGAAACTGATTGACAGCTGAAATCACTTGTAGTACTAGAAAACTGATCTGACCAATCCTAGATTTGAAGCGTTATAACTCTACATATAACTTGCATACCGCTGGTAGTAAATTTGGTCACTGCTTTCTGTTTAATGGGCCGTCGTGCTTTAAGGATTCGAGGTCTTCGCTAACCACTTGTATAAACTACACAGATTAATGGGGGGTAGGAGACTAGTGCACTGTTCAACGTGAGTGTACAGGAGGTCACACTTGGGAACCTTTGTGAAATCTTACGCGCTTTGTGTATTTTAATAGCTTAAATTGGTTTAGCGTATAGGAGTTCGGAAAAGTTCATCCTGTTGTGTGCGTAACGACAGCCATCTTAAACTAATCTAAGTAAAAAGAAATGCAAAATATTGAAATTGTACATTTTCCGCCTTGTACTTGAAACCTTTTTCACGAATTAGCAAACAAATTATAACGGTTAATTGAGATTGTAATTGAGACGTTAAAAAATATGTTATGAAAGACAATATTTTCGGTAATAAAAAACTCATGTGCAATACATTATACATAATTACATACATTCATATTTACCTACCTATAAGTTTATAATTTCGGACCCAAAACGCCATCATACTTATAATTGTAACATTATTGCTCTTGTACAACACCTCCGCTTTCAAAACGAATTGAGCAAGCGACAAACAATAAAGTTAAAAATGTTGAGCAACATTTGCATATCACAAGCCAGCAACATTTTCACAACAAACAAATGTGTCAAAAACGCAATTGACATCTCTTGAGCCAACAGCGGTCGTCTATATACGCAGTGAACCCACCTTTACCAAAATAATAAAAGCTTTTATAAAAAAACCTAACCAAAAAAATTCAAAAATACCAAAAATAGAAATAACGTCCGTCGTCTCAACTCTCAAAGCAACTAATGTCAAAGCTGACATGCAAGCATCCGAATCATACTTTACTTTACGTATCATGCGCTAAAGTACGAATACGAAAAAAAAAAATAGTTAACAATTTCCGAGTGCCAAAGCAAACAACACCCAAAGCTGAGGCCGTACCTCATAAAAATTAAAATAAAACAAAGATCAATTATTTAGCATTCAAAATCTGCTTAAGCTCAAAAGTGGCGCAAACTCATGAGCGCCTGTGTTAAGTTAAGGTCAGGCCTGCCTGCCTGCCTGCGCTGCTACCATTACCATATGCGTTTTTTCTCGTATTTCTTACTTTGGTTTGGTGTTTCTATTTCTGTGGCTTGCCGACTGACTGACTGTTGATTGTTGGTAACTTGAAAACTCGTCTCTCCTTTCCTAACTGGCGTTTAAAATTAAGCTAAGCTTATCTTCATCTGCAAATAGCATCAAAATCTTAATTTTTCTTGAGGTTTCTTTCGGTCGGAATGACGGTCGTTTTCTTGTTGTTGTTGTTGTAAGTTTAGCATTGAACCGAGCTTCGTAATTTCATTGCATTGCATTAATTTAGTTTTTTTTTACTATGAATTTTTTGTTTGTTGGAGTTTTTTGAGGTTTCTAGCACAATGTTGCACCCAAAGAGGTTTGTTTGGATCGGTTTGGTATGACTTGAAATTGTCTTGCCAACATTTGGTGTTTCTTTTTTTTTTGGTAATGTCTGACAAGAAGAGCGTTTGAATCTCTTCAAGCTGTGGTTGACCGTGGAAAATAATTGCGCTAATTTTTAAACGTGAGAACTTGAAAAGCTAATTTCAAATTAATTTTCGTCGTTTTCGTTGGCATTTGAAAGATGGGAAGACGATGTGTACGTATAGTTAATTGCATTTGTTGTTTATAACCAAAAGTTAACTAAACAATTTCGCAATTTTGCCTGCGAGACAATTTAATTTTAAATTATTTGGAATTCTTGATTAAGTAAGATTTGTTTTTTTTTTTTTTGTTTGTTCAAGCCGAAGAGGAGGATGTTTGCATTAAAATTGCAAAACGTATGTATGCAGAAATGATACGAAAGACAAAATAAGAAATCAAGTACATTTGAAACGACAAAAGCAAATCTTTGAGATCATCTCCGTTGCTGAACTTGAAACAACGTCATGTTTTTTGTATTTGTTATGCATGAATTCGGACAGTGAATTCCTTGAGTAAAATGATAATCACGGTCTTCAATTTATATGTGCACATTTTCGCCTGATTGCGCCTTTAAAAGTGTTAATGAACTTTTTTTTCTTGAAATTCGAGTATATTTGCAAATGTTTCGGCATTTGTCTCAAATTAGAATGACAAATACGAAATGCAAAGCACTTTGTGGCCGGTCTAAAACGAACACTTTATTGAAATTTTATGACTCAGGAGTTTTAATTATCCAAAATAATTTTTTTAATTAATAAAAAAGCAATTCTCAAAATTGCTCAAAATTTTTCTAAATATTTTTGAAAAAAAATCTAGAATCAAACTTTTTTAATAAACAAACCGCTTAGTTGTAGGCAATGTAGGCAAACTGGTACTCCGGACTTAGGTCCAAGATGAATTTTTTTCTCAATATTTCACGATCGATCCATATTCTACGATATCATAAAGCGTGGAAAAGTGTCAATGCTCTTCCAAACTTCCAGAAATATACCAAGCAAATGTACAACTTAATAATAAGTAGACTCTTGACTTCCATATAGAATTCATTTCCATAAAATCAATTGGCTATTTCAAAATAGCCCTTAACAGTTTCAAAAAAAACCTACACCATAAATTGCCAGACATGAAAAAAACCCCACGGCAACCTTCAAATGTAAACATACATTTACAAGTACATACATAATGTCATATAAATTAATTTTAATAAATTTTTGTTCGAACAATTGCCATTGTAACTGTCAAAAATATTTTTGACACATTTTGCTCACATTTAGGGCACCCACAATGAGACGTACTGCGTAGCACAAAGCGCCAAACTGATGGCTGAAAAGGTAAAGGTACTCATATGAGTTATTTCGTATTTTTTGTTGCGGAGAAAAAAAAACCAGAAAATTAAACTTTTTGTCTGAGTATATACTACATAATGAAATATGAGCGGAACGTGAGCTCAAAAGCGTTTTTGAATTTTGAATGCCCACAAAATGCATAAAAGTTTTTGTGTTTAACGTCTTCGAAAAAGGCAACAAGTTTCCACTTATTCGTACATTTCGTATTTTTAAGGTACGCTGCTGTGTATATGCTGTATTGTAAAAATGCAACCTTGGCTAAGACCTTCGCCTTAAAACTTTTAATGAATGTTAAACAAAATACGGGCCGCAGTCAAAAGCGAATTAAATATTATGTATATGATAAAATGAAATTAATTGAGCAAAATGAAAAGAATTTTTAAACTGAATTTTTATCAACTTTAAAAGTTGAGGTTCTTGTAAGCTTTTCAAATGTATTCAACATTTTGGTTTTTATGGAAAAACTGGATTATTTTGCATTGGCCTCAAATGAATTTTACAGAAATAAAATACATGCATGAAGTCTTATTGACTTGAATTTCTGGTATATCTCTAATAACTAAGGTCACGTTTCAGGCAATTATCTAAATTCGATCTTGCCATTTGAAAGCCCTAAGTAAATGTTGGACAATGCTAACTCGAAACAATGGAAACTTTTCCATTTCCACCACTGCATCTAATTTAGGGCGTTATAAACCTTTGAAAAAATTACTAATACCCAAAATACTTATTTTAGAAGGAAGTGAAAAACAAGCCCGAAACAAAGCTACTCAAATCACAGGAAAACTACGCCGAAAAATTACTTTTTTTGTGTTGCAGTTTCAAAAAGTTCCGGTTCAGTTCAGGACCCCTTAATTTTCCACCCGAGAATTAAAATCCTGTTTGACGCATGCTTAAGCCATTCATTTCCTTCTATTTTTTTTTGGAGAACAATTGTTTTGCTCAAAATAAAAGATAAACTCATCACAAATGAAAATAGACTTTTCAGACTAAAAAGTACGTACGCTTTTCCCCGAATAACAAAAGAAAATATACACCCATTTTTTTTTAAAAGTGCTTTGTCTAAAATAACCTCACTCCAGGATATTTGCCAGTTTCAGCGTTTCATCGCTACAGCGGAAAACTCTAATTTCCTAATAAAACTATTAAAAAGTGGTTTCCACTTTTTTTCAACAACAAAAAAATTTATATTGTCTCAGAAAGGAAGAAAATTTCGCCCCTTTTTAAGTGAAGTGAAGAAAAAACGTACAAAGTACCGAAAAGCATTTAATTGTGTTAAAAAGTGCACAATTGACATGTGAAGCGTCCTTGTGAACTCAGGGCTCAGGGGCTCATTGAACGACGCGGCGCTATCAACGCTCGCTTGGCAGCAATCATTAGGGTGAATGAGCCTTTCTATCCGAAGACACTAAACGAGGAAAACACTTTGAACTTCTTCTTCTTATTGCATATTATTCCTTTTGTACACTTTTATCATTTTTCCCTCAAACGAAATTCATTGAACTTTGCACTTTTTTGGGGTATTTTCGTGAGTGTGTGTGTTAAATTTTGGTTTATTTTTTGATAGGAAATGGAAATGCAGTTTTATCTTTTATATGAGTGAATGGGAAAAGTAGTTTTCCTTTGTTCGATTGTTTGCTAAAACCGTGAAGAAAATACTAAAAGACTCAGTGGGAAGCTAAAAACCCTTTCAAGTGGCGTTTCCTTAATAACTCTTCTTCGTTTTTTGATAAAGGCTTTTCCCAAAGCGTTTCGTCAAGAATAAATATTTACATTAGAAAGGAAATTAAGTTTCTAAATTCACAGACGGTAAGAGCAGGTTTAAAATATGCTCTTCAAATGATACTGACGGACTGACGGCTCCCCGGGCTAGGTTGTATTCCACATGCATACGAATGACAAGGATATAATCAATTAAATTTATCTTTTTGTTTTCATTATGTAGGTACTTTCCTTCTGTTGAGGAATGAGCTCAAATTGCAAATCCTTAAAACCGTTTTCCATTACACAACCAGGATTTCCAAATCCTATTCATTTTCATCAACATCGTAAATTGCACATTGCACCCGCATTACGCAAAAATCCTTTTTCGCTTCCCAGCCAACCATTTCTCGCCAATTCATATAACAACAAAAAAATAAAATAAAGGAGCAACTGTTACCTTAGAAAAGTGCAGCAGAAGCAGCAGCGTGAGAAAGATTTCTTCTTCCCACCATTTGCTGCACGTTACCATTTCAGCTAATTTACGAATTTCAATAGAAAAAAAACGCATTTCATATGTGAAATCCGAAATTCGAAATCCGTACAGAACATATGTAAAAATTCTAAACAATAACAAACAAAATCCACCAGATTGCATATCAAATTCGTCATGTTTAGAGCCGAACGAACGAACGACATCTGCATCAGAATGCACCTTAGCATTCTCGCATAAAAGGTTCTTCGTTTCCTTTTGCTTATGATCTGAGAGCTAAGTACTACGAGCATCCGTTGATATCGAAGCATATGGAGCTATCCACCATCACCTATTTGAATGCACTGATGCATCCGCAACATAATCATCCTCATCGGCATCAGCAGCAGCATCACCGCCATGTGTACAAACACCTTTTTCAAGGATCAGTCACAAGACGGTGGATGAATTTGTATTGTGGATATGATAGGCTGCTTTTGTTGTACATTCTCTTCTACTTTTTTCCGAGGATATCTTTTATTCTTTTGCCGTACGTTTACATGCATTTGTTGTGAGGATTAGGAATTTGAAATTTGTGTTCTTCAAATTTTCAGTTCAATGTTGAAATTTCCTTATAAGAAAATATGCGGAAAGTCTTTAATAAGGAAAAGTTTATTGTTTTTATCACGTTGGTGACAGAATTGGTATGATTAGAATAAATTGTAATTTTAAAAATTTTAATTTTATGATAATTTCTAATATGCTTTACATTAATTTCAATTGCCTTCAAAATGGATAAAATTATAATAAAACTAGAGAGTGGACAATCTTCGACTATACCGAAGCTTAAATACCCCCACACAGTAGGAAGAAGTACCTCGAACATAAAAAAATGTGGTCTCAAGACCCTATTTTGAGCCAATTAAAGATGGTTTTGGAGCCCGGACCATGTCCAAAATCCATTTCTAAAAATTTCCAATCAAATCCACAAAAAAAAAAAATTGGTCTCAAGACCCCATTTAGACCCTTATATATGTGGCTTCGGAACCTCGGACCATGTCAAAAATACGTTTCTAAGCATTTCCAATCGAATACAACAATAAAAAAGACTTGAAAAATGTTAACCTTTTTTTTCGGTGTATGGGAGCCACGCCCAGTTTTTATCCGATTTGGCTGATTCTCGAACTTGATCTCAGTATTTACGAGAAAAACATGTACCCAAAGTTTCAAGTCGATATCTCCAAAACTGCGACCGCTATCGTGCGGACGGACAGACGGACAGACAGACGGACATCGCTAAATTGACTCCGGCGGTGATGCTGATCAAGAATATATATACTTTTCCATACCGGACACGCCTCCTTATGGGCGTTACAAACGTTGTGACAAAGTTAGTATACCCTGCCACAGTGAGTGTAGGGGTATAAAAATCGTGTTTTTCAAAAAGAAATTTTCGGTTTTGATATATTTGTGGAATAAAGTACTTACCTTTAGTTCGTACTTAAGTATTGCCTATCAAACCTGAGTATTGTCTGTCGAATAAAGTAGTTACTGAAGTTAAATAGGAATTTTTTTTTTTTATTATGAACTAGCTGGGCCCGAACCGCTTTGCTGGGCCTAAAAAACTCTTATAGTTGGATTGTTACACTAATCCTATAAGCAAATTTTTTCCCTGAAACCGAAAGATACAAATTTCACCGAAGTTAAAACCCGCAGATATGGTAACACTGTTTGGGTAGGGAGAAATTAAGTCATAGGTGGCAACCAAGTTGATTGTTGACCATATGCTATTTGCTATAAAAAAAAGTTTCTGCAAAAATGTGAGAGAAATACGTATTTTCTAACTTTCAAAAATGGGCGTGTCAAAACCTATCCCATGTTACGAGTCATGAGTCGGTGCTGTAGTTTTTGCTTCTACTCGTGACAAACATACACGCCTCTTTCATATATATAGATATACCTCATTTTTTTTAATAATTATGTATTTGTACGGGTCTTGTAAAGTCACTAGTTGAAAGTCATATTTGAGAAAGTAAAAACTTATACAAAATTGTATGACAGTTTGTGAATTAGTTGATTATATACTTACTGAAGCATAGAACGAATTCAGGAGTGCAATCGTGTATCTCGATACTTGGACTCGACAGCTAATATCGAGCCCTATCCGTTAAGCGAACACATTTTTTCGAAATAGTTTTTGTTTTGAAAATGAACAAATTAAAGCTGAAATGTAATTGTTTCCAAAGATATAGAGGGTTAAATGTTGTCGTAAGCGACAATTAAGTTAAAGAATAAATAATGTTTAAGACGTTGTAATTTTTGCATCGGAAAAAAACCATTGGTTCTAAGTAGTGCTGTAAAAATGAACCAAATGAACTCCAAATAACTCTTTTGAGGCTAAGTACTATTAATACTATTAATTATAAAACATAATTAATTATAATTTGTTAAAAAATTTGTTTATTCATTCGCAATAATTCGGATCAATTCGAATATTGAAGTCCTTTTACAAACACTCACAACTGTACCGATAACTGATAACGTTTTTTTTTCGTCACCCACATACGCTCAAAATTTCCCACACTTCCTAATCAGCTCTCATCCTTTGACAAAAAAAAAAGAAATTCATATCATAGAAATCACCGAAATACAGGAATTTTCTACTTCAAATGTGTCACAGCGGCTGGGTTTTTATCTCATTATTTAGCCAAAACGAAATCGAAGAGGATCGGCAAACAAATCCTAGAACGAAATTGTACCATTTAAACCCAAAAGAAAACAAATAAACAATACATCATCATGGCAATAGAGGAGAGACACACAGAAGATCACTAAACTTGACGCTGGCTGTGGCTGGTGGTTCACATATTTTTCTTGATTTATTTTTCACCATACTCAAAATGTGAAAAATGAATCCAATAAGCTAAACGCATGACCGTGACCATGAAGAAATAAACGCCTCGGATCCAAGCTCAACCAAGCCAGCCATCCACGGACAGAGCGAGAGTGAGCAAATAATATAGAGTTGAGTCGGATCGTCATCATAGGCGCATAGCAACACACAGCCAAAACCCTAGTTCAATGTTGCTGGCGGCCAACAACATATCGCTTCGATAATATGTTGAGGAATTCCCTTTAACGCAACGTGCTCTACTGCTGATAGTAGGAAATGTGCGATCGCAAAAATTGTATGAGTTTTGATTCTGTTTGATTTTTCTTAATGGTGGTAGTGGCTTGGGCTTGGGTTGAATTGGGATCGGGTTGCATGTTAAGGTCTGCTGAAGCTGAAATTCCTTTTCATTTCGTCACATGAAATAGCCCTACAGCAACACGACAAAAAAAGCAAACAGTATAAAAATAAAGTGGTTGATTTCATTGGATTTTAGAAGGAAATAAATGAAATTCTTTTGTATGATTTTTATAGATGCTGATAGGATAATTTCAAAATTGGTACAGTTGCGTGAACGAACTTGGGCTTGGGCTTGGACAGTGGTTTGTTGTTTTTGAATGAAACTAAACGTTATTTTGAGTGGAACTAAAATTGTACCATTCCGAGGGGGGGAGACAGACCATTGCAACTAGTTCATTGCATGGTAAAAGAAAAGTTTGTCAGGATCTATGGTTGAGCTCACATCATATCGCATCAAACAACGAGAACACCGGAAAACTGTAAAAGTATGTGGTGTACCGTATTTTTTGTATATTTTTTGTACACATGAAATTTTTAATTACTTTCTCAACTGAAAATCGATTTAAGCATAGAGCCATAAAGCACCCTAAAATCACACACAAGCAGAGTGTGCGCACGATTTGGAAAAAGCACAATAAATGCAATTGTAATAAAAATGTATAATAGCCCGCATGCCACGAACAGCAGCGAAGTTATTGAATTGGAACGCGTGGCACCCAGTATATCTCACTTCATCGCACTTCAATTTAAGTGCAATTTACGGTTCGCGTGTTGGTGAGAAAAAGTGAAATTCGAAATTGGAAATTTTTTGGAAACGTTTTGCATTGCTTTGTATCTTGAATGCTGTGAGAATTGTGTGAGAAAATCCCGCATTATTTACTTACAATATGGCACGGTTATAAAAATCCTCGAAAAACAGGCAAAGATTTTCAATGAGAAATCAAATGAAATGTGCTGCAATGCGGGTAACATTTTTTTTCGTTGATGTCCTTACGGAAATGTAGATCACTACATTTGTGGTTAATATTGTTTTAGTTCGCTTTGGTTCTTTAGTTGTTTTGTGTGAAAATATTGTTGTTATTTGTTTCCCCTTCAGGAAATAACCCTGTAGAAATTGCATCATTTCACGGTCGACGTGATCTTCTAATTACTTTCGAGTGCACGTGATTCGTGCATTCTAAGCTCTAGTTTATGGTTAAATCGTTCTATTATCTGGATTCGTGCTAAGAAAATCTTTATCATTCTGCTTTGTAAGAGTAGAATATTTTCATAATTAACTTTTAATGGGTAGAGGGGAGTGAAGAAAGACTTACTAGTTCACTGCTGTTTAGTAAATAGTTAAAGTAGTAGTGGCTAGTAGAAATGAATCTGATCTGACCTTAGTTGGTGGCTTACTTAATTGGCTAATGTTTTGGTCGACTGAGCATTGTAGATTGTGTGTGTGCACTGATTCGAAGACAAACCACAGACAACAATGACTTTTTCTGTATTTTTCTTATAAACTATTATTCCCTGTGAGAAATTGATCATATTTTGAATAAATACACTATACTGTCTGTTGAGTTGATACTTCACAAAAATTGCCTTCGAATTTATTTTTTCTCTCATTATTATAAATTACTTTTTAACATTTTTTTGAAACTATTTTACTATAATTAGAATTTTTTCAACACTTAACCTTAATTTTTGGTTTGTTTTTCCTGCCGGGTCGTTGGTAATTTATGTGTCCTGTTGAGCGTGATTAGTTTTCAAAGAAAGTGGAGTTTTCTTATCTGGAGCAATTATAATGTTAATTTTTGTAGTTGACTCCAAGTCGTGTGCTGTGGAAGAAATATTTTTCAAAAAGTTAATTGCTTGAAGATAACCTTTGAGATTTTCCCCTATTCCCTGAGGGTGTCATAAATTTGATTGTCTTTGTTTGAAATGTAATTTCGATAATTCACATAATCGAAAATATTTTTGGGGGGGTTATATGGATGAGAACAATTTGTTAAAAAGATAATAAAAAATTTGTTTATGAAATTAACCACTTGAAAATTAAAATAATATATAAATAAGTAAACACATGAAATTAAAAAAAAATCTTTTTAGTATTAAAAAAAGTCCGTTATTTTGAAAAATTTCCCCTTATTTGCTTATATTTATCTCAAACCAAAATCAAAGCTGATCAAATATTTTATAAGAATTACAACGATCATCCTTCCTTATGGCTGCAATTTTTCTTTAAAACCGCAACAATCCTTTTCTTAACATCCATCAATCATTTCCATTTACCAACTGTCAACAACTTGGCAAATACCGCAAAATTCAAATAAGCATTGTCTGAAGAATTCGGTAGCTCCTTGCGGCCTCCTTTATACAAACAAATACCATTTTGTGTAAAGGAAAACAGTAGCAGCTGCCCACAATCCTTTTCTCAGCCACACTTTCACATAGTGACCATTGGCAGTTGGTTGAAATGGAAAGGTGACCTTATTTATTGTAACATTATCGACTTCCTCTACAATTGTAGACTTTGCACACTGTTCAGCAATCCTTTTTGTGATAACAAAAACATGCCCAAAAATCACACAAAAATGTTCACTTTCTTCGTAGGCTCAATCGAACGATCGTCCGACTGCAGTGAATAAACGAAATAACCACAAAGAGAAATCACCTGGAAGAGGTCAGGGCAGGGTTCAAAGGCGAAAAAGCCACATCCTACCTCATTACATTGGCTTTCCTTCCTTCTTTTCTATTCACATGCACCCAGCAATTTATGAATATTCATGCTACGCTACTGCTATCGGCGAAACGAAATCAAATAGAAATCCCAGAAATTCGTTGGCTGCACAATGAATTTCGGTGGTGTGATACCCAAACTGTTTGAGCAGGAAATTTGTGTTTGCTTTAATATTGATTGATTAAATTTATTGTCACCTTGATAAGGATTCGAATTTCATAGGTCGCTGCTGTCGCAGGATTGTCGTTTGCTCTATAGTTTTTGGTTCGCATTTATTCTTTGTTCTCGTCCGTGGGCTAAAGGTGAGAAATGATTAAAATAATAATTGACCCGCAGGAAGCATCTTTGAATAATTGAATGTGGACGCCCAATTCGTAATTCGATTTCATCTTCTTGTTTCAAAAAGGAAGTGAATGACTTTGCATATTCTGCTGAGCGGTGAGAAATTGAAGCAAGGATGAGTTAAAGATTTTTTTTTCAATTTTTATCATTGAAAGTATGAAGAATAAAATTATTGAATTCAACCATTGTTGCTGTTGTAATTGAAATCAATGAATAATTTCTTTTGTATTAATAGAATCAAATTTTATTTTCATTTCCAAATCCTGGTATCAACATCAAATTCGATTTGTATTTAATTTAAATTGATCCACTGAAAGAAATTGTAGGATGTGCGAGCATTTCGTATGATATAAAAAGGGGTCTAGGGAATACTAGTCCTTCGAGATCAGTTTTGTATCGAATTTTTTCTCCCAAGGTTCAGGTCTATTGAGCATGTGAAAAATATTTTTTTTAGTTGGCTACGATGTTTTGTCCGAAATGTGTGAAAGAAGGAAGATAGACTTTCCCGATTTGGAGTCTAAGTAAACGATCCGCTCTTTATGTTCATTCGGCTTATTCAAAATGTTCCTTTTAACTTGAATATTCGAACGAGTATGCCACACTCTAGAAAATAAAATGGTCCACCTAGATCTCAAGATCGACTGAGCATTGATTTTGGATTTTGGATTTTTATAAGAAGTAGTTGAAAAAAAAAACCGATATATTAAGCTCTTATGAAGCCACCTGGGAAGCTCCAATTGCACATATATATTCTGTGAGACCGAGGCTACAGATTCCTAAGGATTTTTTTAGAAGTGGGTATATTAAAAATGTGACAAAATTCTAGTATCTTCTTCTGCAGTCCTTTCTTTTTGCTCCTTACGAAATTTTCACCAATTTTCCCAACTTTGGCCATACTGTAACAACACTTCTCAAACTAAAATATACGATTGCCTTGAATGTTTCAGCATATGCTTGAAAATCAGTCTTGATGATCAGACACCCAAATTTACAATCGGTTCAAATGAACATCGCTATTTTCCACATTTATGAGAAAGTTTATTGCAATCATTGGGTTTGCAGCATATTGAAGTTTAAAATTACATCTCTCTATTTACAAATCTTTTAATGTTTATGAGTACATTACAAGATCGGCTCAGTTTTCGTTACTGATGAAGAATGTACATGCAAGTCTTTACATCTTGGCAGTTACTTTTGTCCATTACCACCAGCTGCCTAAATCGAATACATACACGTGTGCCTAACAAGGAGTGGAGCATAAAAGGAACATAAACAGTGAACAGACCACATTCAAATTGTACGGACTGTGATTTTCATACCTCAATTAAAACGTAAGTGGGTACTTGAATTTCAAAGTGTTAAGGACTGAACAACGAACGGTTTGAGGAATCCTTCAAAATACTTTCATGGACAGTTTCTGTATTTCTGCTGCTACTATTTTCAATGTTTCAAGTGCTAACCGCTCACCTTACGAACTAATGCACCGACACCGTTACTTTGTGCACATTTTCTGAACGCTATAATTGAAGTATTCAGTAAATGTACCACCCACCATAAAATTGTATAACAGTTTCATTTCTTTGTTTTCCTATACTCTATTCACTGTTCAATAAACCACTGGCAGAGAGCATTTAAAATTGTCGTCCCTTTATGCCAGCGAGCACAAATAATTGAATTCTAAAACTGTCTGCAATGCAATAATGCATCGAATTTATGACATTTACGCAAACAGCAGTTGACAATTGCCAACAAAGCCCAGCCGAAGAACGTCCTTTTGTGCAATTTGCGCCGCTCTAAATCCATTATCCTTGACAATTACCTGCATCATCTGAGACGCACCGAGCGAGCGCACTTTCCTTTCAAGGTGTGCATGGCGGAACCACCCACCACAAAAAAAAACGAGAAGCATTCAAAAAATAAGCAATTAAATAGAACAACGTTTTTGTCGAGAAACTACAAAACACCTCATCGATCAGAGACGGCTTTAAGGATGTCACCAGTAAAAACCAAAAAAAATATATTACAAAAAAACTATACGCAAAGGGAATAAAAAAGCAGAAACCACTTTATTGCAACAAAAGCGAAGAGAGCGCAAAATGTGTGCACATTGCACAATTCTATAAATATAAAATGAAAAAAAAAACAAAGTTAAAAGAAATGCCAATGCATCATCCAAGTATCGGGCACGCATTTCATTGCATACAATTTCCTACGATCCACAAGGATACGCGCAGCGAGCCAACACACAAAAGGACCGAAGCTGATGTGTGCGTGTGCATCTGTCGCAGGATGTTCAATGAAACAACAACAACACACGAAAAAAAAACAACCAAACAAGGATTGTTGTTGAAGAAGAAGAATATGAAAAGAAAAAACGCATGTGGAAATATACTTTACACGAAAAAAAAAGAAGAAATCCACCACCATCTAAAGAGTATCCTTGCAGCAACCTTAAGACGAGAACGCCAACGCCAATGCAAACCTGCTCTGGTTGTTTCTGTTATTGTTGTAGATGTGCTTGGTCTCGTACAACTCGAATTGGAAATTCAAATGTTGTTTGTTTTTTTCGAACGGCGACTGTACTCGACTCTCGTCGATTCGACGGCAGGAGTACCCCCATATTAAGACGATATGTGTACGTACGAGTATCCTTTCGAAGACGACGACGACTTTTTTTGCTTTGTTTCTTCTGCGTTTTCTTATTATTATTTTTATTATGCCTTTAAGTTGTTGCTCGCGCTCGTACAAGTTGCGATCGGCGTGGTGGAGGGCTCAGGAGTTTCTTTGTGCGTCCAGCGGGACTTTGCGACTCTGCGGCGTTGAAATTTAACATCTGCTGTTGCGTACGGGTTTCGTATTTAGTTTTTTTTATTTTATGTTTTTTTTTAAATTAAATTTTCTCCAACTGTCAGTTGGACACATTCATCATTAAGCATCATTTATACATGCACACATAAATGGATATATGTATGTGTGCCTACATTTGTATTAATTTATTGTTTTGTTTAGTTTGGCGAAAAATGCACGTACTTACTTACAAAAATGTATTAAACCGCAATGTTATGGCCTTTTGTAACTGTACCTATTCAATTTCATTCCTCAACTCTTTCATGTAATCGTTAATCCCTCGTAAAGCAAACAGACGACGACGGGCAATGTCGAAATCGATACTGAAGGTTACATTTTTAAGTAAATACTACTGAAGTCTTCTTTAATTTAAACCTACTCCGCATATTGCTATGCAATTCTAAGGTAATGAACTCTGAAGCAACTTAGTGTAATGTAAGAATTATACCTTTCTGCCCGGGGAGAAAAAACCAATATTGAAATTAACTAATGTCTTACATAATACAAATAAACCATTAAAAAGGTACAATTTAATGCAATGTAAAGTAGTGAAACATATTGTAGTGTAAAGTAATAGAGAAATGATTTACACATGTTTGCACTTGCTAAATTTGAGTTGGGGTGAAACAAGTGCCAAAACCAGGAAACAAGTTAAGGCCGTTATAAAAAGTTTTTAAATCCGCCTTTGAAGTTTAAATTATCAACATTTTTCGATGATTCAAACATTCTTTTCATTTCGTCTACCTTTAGAGACATACAAATTTTACATTTTGTAATCAATTTGTTTAATGGACTAATGCAATGTAATATAATTTAATGTTATGCAGTGTAATTTAATGTTTTGTAATTTAGTATACGGTAAATGCGATATAAGGACTACCAGAGACAGGATGTGGAGAATTCTGTAATCTTGTGGGGCACGTATTCATATAGAATATTGCTTACTGTGAGGAATCTAAATCCCAGGGCATTATTGTCCAGGACCCGTTACTGAGCTGAAATTCCTCGGAGAAGTAGATTCAATTCTAATTTCAATTGCTAATTTTGTACTACCAATATTTGGATCTTGTGCCAAAGAGTCTAATTAAAATTTTGTCAATTCTTCTAACTATTTAATATGCATTAAGTTAACAAAAACTATAAAAAAAAACCAGCATGATGTGCCAAAGAAATCAATTTCGAAAATTTCCACCTGGCGTTTGTACATTTTTTTTCTAATGACTCGCTCCAACTCCATTCAACTCTGCTTGAATCCTTGCAGCGATACAGTCCCGAAAAATTTTTCAAAGCAAACCTCACCACTTACAAAAAATAAAACCTAAAAAAATCAGAAGATAAAAAAAATCATATCAAGGTGCAATCCACCTTGATCGTTGACGAGACAAGGTACCACCACCATTCAAAACATACCAAAAAAATGCATCTGCTGCAATATTTCGAAACTTTTTCGATGGTGGTGTTTTTTTCGTCATTTTTGTTTTTGTTTATTTCGTTTTGAGCCTCAATACATCTTCTTCTTGTTGTTTTACTCTGCCCTGGTCTTTTAATTTATATTTTGGTGCTTCTGTGTTATTTTTTTCCTGGCGTTCGATGCAACGAAATGAATTGGCAGGAGGTGAAATTTTAAACTGTTGCTTCATAAGTTACACTGCCGGTCAGATTGTTGGGACAAATACAAAATATATACTGGGAAAGGTGGTGGACGCTGGGCCGGGTGTCATTTCCCGATATTCTATTGAACATACTAAAAATGTATCTTCTTTAGGATTAGGAGAAAATCCCTTTCTTATTGGTTTACTCATGTAAGAATCGGATATTTCTTTTTTACTAATTGCAAAACAAAGATGTGTCCGAGGTACACCACCTTTCCCTACTTGGAAATAAAATTTTGTATGTCCGAAGAAGGCACATATTCCAGTACATCAGCTCCTTTTGACTGCCCCACTTAATATAAAGTCTTTAATTAGGTCGTCTTAAAAAAAGGACTTACCTAATTATGCATAAAAAATAAAAACTTTTCAAAAATCGTGTTGTTTCACTACATTCAAGTATTTACTTTTAGTGTGGCCACCACTGTTCCACAACAGTATGCTTGTGTCGCAGCATTTAACATGCATCGTACAGTAGGTGCCTCGTAATAATCTGCTCAATTATTGCAACAGCGTCTCTGGCCCTGTCTCTGCCGCTTCTTCCTTTGCATTTCGAATACCTTTTGGCATCTTTTTGGAGGCTGTTTTCGTCTGTATCTCGTCAATTGATGATTGTGCAAAGTTGCAGCTGCTCTTCTTGTTATAATTTTGGTCGAATTTTGTATATTTTTTTTTTGGGTACATTTTATTATTTGCCTTTTTTAAATGAAGAATACGAATGTGGCATTTAAATTTGATATTGGCTATAATTTTTTTTCCGAATCTTGGGCTCCTCTCAAATGTCCTTTCCAAGTGGCAAGTGGTGAGTGAGATTTCGTTTCGAGCGAAAGACGCGTGTCTACATGTGCTCGGACTACAAAAAAGAAGTACATTTTGTAATCCGAAGACCGCCTTCCGTTATGGCAGACGCACGGCACACGCGCGCCTTCTTCTGCTTAAATAAGCAAATATTAGTTGTTAAGCGGATTTGCCTTAGCCGAGAGAAAACATGCGAACAGTCGTCGTGCCTTTCAAGTGCCCCTTCCCATCTTTGTCCAGTTCAGCAATTGTTGCAAAGTGCCTGCAGCACGAGTTTGAAGTAGTGGCTTGAAGGACACTTGAAGGTACTCGAATGCAAGAACGTCAACAATTACTCCTCCACCGGCAACTGTTCATACTTTTGTTGAAATACTAGCTCGGTTTGAAACTGTATGTGTTGGTTTTTTTTCATTATGGAAATTTGAGGAACCTCTTGACAATTTTCAATTTATGTGATTTACTTCCGCCAACAAATTATAAGTGTAAAAACTTCAAGGATAAAATAGTTTTCCAGAAGTACTTTAACTTTAATAAATTATTTTCGTAGTAAAAAAAACGACTTGAACCTTCCATTGAAATATATGTTAAAATGTTTACTCTTCAACTTCTAAAGCAGTGAACAGTCTCTGCTACTAACTAGCAATTATTCAAAAGTTCGTTAATTAAGTATTTAATTTTCCACGAAAACGAATATGGAACTTGATTGGCTCACATTTTTCCCAAGTACTTAACCCATTGAAGCTAATCGATCGAACTGTGTTAATCACCGACACATCCATTACGATTGCCAACAACAGCGCAGACAATGTCAATGACAAGTGCTTACAGTGATTAGACGACGACCTTGTGCACCCTTTCACAAATGCAGGAAAATCAATTAGGGTGAAAATCTGAATTTTACCGGTACTTGAGAATGCAATTCTTTGCCATTTTTATAAATTACTTAAAATACACACTTGGGCTTATTTTTTTTACAAATAAATGCAGACGAGTTTGTTTGTGTGTAGGACTTATTTCAAACGGATGTGACTATTATTATTTTTTTGCTAATTAATATTCATCAAAAAAAAGGAAAAAACGACCTCGAATTTGCGATTGTCGATCCAAATTTACCTTTATCATCCCAGAATTCTTTTGGCCATCGAACATTGTAATCGACAAATCAGACAAATGGGTTGGAGTAACATGTAAATGCCAGAAATTGAGAAGGGAGCGAAATCCTGAAACTTTTAATGGTATGTAGGTATGTACATCGGAAAGACAAAAGTCAATTGTGAATATTTGCTGAAACAGAAGTTTTCTTCGAAAAAAAGTACGAATAGAATTCCCCGAGCTCTTGAAAAGATTTTTGCAGTACCGAAAACGGAATTGTTCTAAAATTTCATTGATAAAAAAATTAGCAAAAGGCAAATAACGAAAAGCAAACAAAAAGAATTTGCACAAATATGCGAACAAAAAATGCAAATTGACTTTGTTTGGAATTCGTCGAAGGACTTTTAAAGAAAATAGAAGGTACGTTATGCAAATTTCAATAGAACCGAATGTGGCCACGATGATGTTCGACTACTCGAGGACATGTCCAGTTTGTAAACAGCATTTAACCATTTGGAGCTATTAAGATAAAGGCCGTAGACACCCAGATGCCACTTTCTTTTTTAAAGCAACAAAAAAAAACCGAAAATAAATATCACGCCTGGCGTGACAGGGCTACGACAGGGACACCATGCCGTTCGAAATGACCTAAGTGTCGAGCAAGCACTTGAGCCATTGCCATTGCCGCCACTACTGCCGTTTGCCATCTGCAGACAACCAGGAAGCAGGTGGGATGCTACGATCACAGCACACTACACAGCAAGTAACCGAACAAATTTGACAGACGCACAAAGACCCAAAACAGAAATCTTATCTTGCACCTACCACCGCTGGAGCGAAATACAAATCAAATTGAAATCTCATTTATGGTATTGCTGTGCGCGGCAATATTTAAGAACATAACCCTGAACTGAAACTCAGATAGTGGAGAACTGAAAACAGCTGTTCGGCTGTTACTGGGAAATCGAATAACGTATTTTTTTTTATACAACAATTATGCATATTTACACTGTACAACAATTTGGAGGCTTTTAAGATCCCCCAAGGTTTCACACACTTTTTCTAGTATTTTCCTGTATTTGCCTGCTGATCACGAATATGTCATCGGTTTTTTCGGGTAATCTCTATAGTTTGGTCAAAAAAGCGTCTTTGAATCTGTATCCTTTAGTTTAAAAATTCCATAATTTCAAAAGTCCATATTAAGCCAAGCTTGAGACATCATTTATTTACCTTTACAAAAGAAATCATGTACATGAACAGAGCACTTCACAAAATTTTTTAATTGGTGCATACTTTGGTCTTAAATATGTAAGGGAATGTCGTTAAGGTTGGGACGGGTTGTTGGTGTGTAACTTTGGAACGGATACCAGCTTTTCTTATAGGGCGAGATTTAACGAATAAAGCGAATATTCCTAAAATTTTTTGTGTACAATAAATGTCACTTAGGAACTTTTGGGGCCGAATTAACAGTGCTTAGTTAACTAAATATTAAATCAACCAGGGACGTAACCAAGAATAAATTTCGGGGGGGGGGGGGTTGTTTTATAAAATTTTTTTTACTTAAAATACAAACTAAATTAAAATCAACAACAGATCGCTTTTTTCAAAATAAAGGCCTGCGCACACAGAGGCGATATTCGCTATCTAATTTCAAAACCATTTCGATATTTAAAAAATCTAGCTTCGAAAACGCAAAGGGCCTCACACAGGCAGCGATTTCGCAGCAGTAGATTTTGTTTGTTATTTATTATATTACTATGGAAACAACCAAAAAGTCTGTTTGAAATGGTTCTGAAACTGACTATTTTGTTTGTTATTTATTTTTTACTATGGATACAGTAAAAAAGTTTATTTTCAAACTGATTCGAAATGGTTTTGAAACTGGCTTTTTGTGTTTGTTATTTATTGTATTGCTATGTAAAAAAACGCTCTATTTTCGAAAAAAACAATTATTTTTGACAAAATTAAGTTTGAAACCGCCTGCGGCACGAATAACGCCTCTGTGTGCGCAGGCCTTAAATCTTTTTCATAAAAAAAGTAGATTCAAAAAATTTGGAAAAAACCCGAAGGGGAGTTTATGAAAAAATCTTATTGTGTTCATATATTTTGGGGGTTTTCGGCACCCTAAAGCCCTCCAAACCCCCCTTCCCTTCATGGGTACGTCCCTGCTTTCATTTTAAAAACACTTTCATTTGATTCACAGCAAAATTTCCCTTTGATGTAAATGTAAACCGGGATGCTTAATAACGAATTTTCCAGTTTTTGGTACACAAAAATAAAATATCAAGGAGTATACGGAAGTTTCTCTTAAATTCTGTTGAATTTCATAACAATTCCGAGGTATTTCTTCCTACTGTGTGGGGGTATTTCAGCTTCGGTATAGCCGAAGATAGTCCGCTCTCTAGTTTTTTAAATGAATAAGAACCAATTTGCTTTGAGTTTGTGTACTTTATTTTAATTGTCTTTTGCTTGATTTGTTTTATGTGTAAATTATGAGTTTTACATAAATAAAAGTCCAATTCAATAACTTATGTACTTGTGGTTTAAATTTTGATTAATATTTGGAATAATTTACATTAATAACATTTTTAGTAAAGTTTCTGCCAACATTTATAATTATTGTGAATAATAATAAGTACATGGTATATATATATTTGATATATAATTTTGTATATATTTAGATCAATATTTTGTTTCATTGTGGTTAATTGTAAATAATTTGTGTGTGCTCTTCTTTAATACATCCCAACCAATTTTTTTTAAATTTTCAATTATTTATACATACGTGAATGATTTCGATTTGCCATTCCAATGCCAGTTTGTCATCATCCTTAAAATTGTGTAGAACTTTCAAAACAAAATGGAACCATTCTTTTGGTTTTGAAATATACATACATACATATATTTGTGAATGTAGGTACATAATAACAACATTTGATAAGATACTTAATAAATTTATTCATTGGCAATAAAAAGGTTTTAGTTTAGAATTGAACTAGTTTGTTGGAAAACATAATTCTCCATGTTTGTTGGTTTTTTTCTTTTGTGTTTTTTGTAAATTCGATTAGTTAATTATAAGTCTTGAAATTCTAGTTGGCTGGTTACCAGAATTTTAAGATTATAATTATGTCTTAACTAAAAGAAATACATAATGTAATAAAGTAATAAAATTTTCTAAAACAAAACTAATTTTATTCGCTACTCCTTGTTTGTTTTGAGTTTTTTTTACTCTAAAAAATGCGTGTGTGACTAATGGATCCTTGATAGGAGTTTGAATTTGAATAAAACCTTTCTTTACGCATTTTAACACACATTGTGAAATACCCCTACTCTATCATTCCACAGTCACTCTCATTATTCATACTACTTCTTTCCAAACTCCAAACATGTCCAATCCAGCTGTTGTATGAATCAGTGTGTTGCTCCAAATTCAAATAACTCACATCGCTTTGGCTTTGGAACACGTTTAAGCTTGACTTCCATGGAGGTACGTGAGAGTGTGTGAATGACTCTTGATAATGAGTAATCAGTGGTCAACTGCGGTCTGTGGTCTTTGTGCAGAGAAAATTCGAGTTTAATGGTGAAATTCAGTTTCATAGTTAAATACTTTAAGCTTTAAGATTGCATTACGGAAATTGCGTGGGATTCTCAAAAGAATTCCGCTGAAGAATGAATTTGTCTCTCTTTTGTGAGCCTATTTCTTCCCTTGGTCTACTAGAAATTTCCACTATTAACTTCTACACTTTAACGCATGGAGACACATGCCTCCTTTTCATGAAATTCTAAAGTGATTGTGTGCCACTTCTAGATACTTCGTTACCACAGAACATTTAGTGTTAATGGGTTTTTTACAATACCACTGAAAGTAATGGAAAATGAAAATTGTAATCGAATATTTGTGATTGAAACACATATTACGATCCCGGATGGCATGATTCGATTCCAGATTTGCGCACTTCTTACTTAGTTCTGTTTCATATTCGGCAAATGGAGTAGGATTAAGTTAGTAGAAAAGCTAAAAAATATATTATAGACTAGAAACCGAACTTGTTGCATACATTTGTTTGTACTTTGGTAGCATGAAATAATAGCAAACACTTCATAGTTAACCTAAAAGACTAAAAAAAAATGAACGTCAACGTTGTGCCTTAGTTTAATGCAAAATAAAATATAAAATTTCGTTCAAACCGCCCATTTAAGACTGTTGTTCCTCGTCTTCCTCTTCCTCTTCCAATTCCTCCTCAACAATAGGCTTCTTGTCCTCCGCCTTTCGGCCAATTAGCCGTTGAAAGACTGTCTTCTTACTGCCACCACCACCCAAACCAAAACCTGGTCCTGTAGCACCCCATGTGGACTTGCCCGCCTCCGAAGAGGTCATCAACATTGAATACGAACTACAAGCTTCACCCTCTTTGCTATGATGGATGCCATAAAGGAAGTAAATTAACATGCCAAGCGCCACCCAAATGAAGAAGCGCAACCACGTCAAGGCGCTCAAATGCACCATCAGAACGATATTACAGAAAATACTCAAAGCGGGAACAAATGGCACGAGCGGAACTTTGAAATTCAAACCACGCGTGTTCTGATGATGCACCGCAATGACTGCCACACAAGCGCCCGCAATGAAAATCATGAATCCATAAAGAAGAAGAGCCCACCAAGTGCCCGTATAGAGTTCGGTCCAGGACACCTCCAGTTGGAAGCAGAGGGCAAAACTAAGTACAGTAAAGAGTAAAACTGAAGCTGAGACTGCTGCGCCCGGTTCGAAGTGACCCAGTAATGGTTCCAACCAGCGGAACTGTGGCTTGAGTCGTCCCGCCAGGGCGCCTTCAATCAGATCACTTGTGGGCGAGGCGGTATCGATGCTCGATTGTGAAGTGTTATCCTCGTCGTCGTCGTCGGGAGTGTCCGGGGCATATATTGCCGCATTGTCCGGCACATATAAAGGACGATAACGCAGTATGATGACACTGGCCGAGACAATGGTATATGCCAGGAGCGTACCAATGGACATGAACTCCACCAGTTTTTCCAAATCGAAGAATAGCGCCAGCAGAGCACTGAGTATGCCCGAAATGGCCAAATTCAAGACAGGTACTTGCGTTGACTGGTTGATTTTGCCAAAACAACTGAATAGCAAACCGTCCGAGGCCATGGCATACATACAGCGCGGAAGAGCGAATAGGGAGCCCAGCAGGGTCGTGGTCATGCCACAGAGAGCGCCAATGGAAATGACATACTTGGCCCAGGGCAAATTCATCTGGCCGAAAGCCTCGGGCAGCGAAGCAGCCGGATTGATGTCTCTTATCGGAATCATCAGAGTCAGGGCGGCACTCACCAGAATATAGCCCGCCGTAACAGTACACAGCGACAGAATTGTGGCAATTGGTATGGAAACCGTAGGATTTTTAGCTTCCTCCCCCGAAGTGGCAATCGAATCAAAGCCCACAAAGGCATAGAAGCAAGTAGCGGCACCGGCAATTACACCTCCAAAGCCGTAGGGCAAAAAGCCACCCTCCGCCTCGGACCAATTCTTCACATCAGCATACCAGAAACCCACACAAATGACCAGAATCATAACGGCAATATTGACCAGTGTCAGCAAACCATTAAACACTGCCGTAGCCTTCACACCAATTCCCAAGGCAGCAGCATACACCAGGCAAACCGTGAACGCCAACAAGTCCGGATAGCGGGCGAAAAGTTGTTCATGCATCTCGCCCGTAAACTGTACGGTAGTATTGCCTATCCAACCGTCAAGCATTGAGTCCACATAGCCGCTCCAGGCACGCGCCACCGAAGCAGCGCCCAACATATGCTCCAGCAGAATATTCCATCCGATGACGAAGGCCCAAAACTCACCAATCGATATGTACGTGTAGACATAGGCAGAGCCCGCTTTAGGAATGCGTGTACCGAATTCCGCATAGCAAAGGGCAGCCAACATTGATACGAAACCAGCCATTATGAAGGAGACCACAATACCAGGTCCTGCCATGTCCTTGGCCACAGTGCCAGTGAGCACGTATATACCAGCGCCCACCATGTGCCCGATACCTTTGGATGTGAAAAGGTGAAAAATACAATGTTAGACGGTGTGGTTGCATAGAGAGGTTACGATGGGGAAAAGGCTAAGAAAATAAATTGAAAATTACTACTTACCAAGCATGGTTATATCAAAGGTGTTCAAGCAACGCTTCAATGGTGTTTCCATCACATCAGCAGGCAGTGGTTTGGTGCGATTCATTTTCGAGCAGAGCCCGGACACGACATGGCCCAAAATTTTACGGCGTGTGCTAGGCATGTTGAAAACTTGTTGATCGTTTGGTTGTGGGTTTTCGTTTTATCTTTCAAGGACTGGCGAAAATTTACGAGATACCGTCGAATTGAATACCGAATGGATGGAAACAATTCTATTTTGTAAAAACTGCTAAAGCGTAGAAGAGACGCAACGCCTACGCGTTATGCAGACTTTTCTACCATATGTGACAGAAAGTCTAGCATACTTTTAGGGCGAATAAAATCATTTGACCGCTGCAATATGGAACCGAAATTACAAAAATTCGTATTTTTGCAAGTAAAAATCGTAGGGTTGGGGATTGTGTATTAGTAGAATCGAGCTACACCTTCACTACACCTTCTGACGAAGAAGGTTGCTTACCGAATTTCAATTGATTACCAATTTCCACGATTATTTAAGTTATTTTCAATTGAACTGAAATGTTCACCTTTTCTTTTGTGCTTGCTAGCGATGCGAAAATTTTTAACAACTGACGTTGGTTGTCAAATGAAAGTGATTAGACCAATTGATTAGGCGCATGCCCACAATCCACACAGTTTTTCAAGTGGATGGTATATGGAGGAAATGGCATCCACCATGTTTGGTTTGTTGACACACCAATCAACACGTTGTTCCTTATAGTTCCTATGTTTTCATATCCCAGCAAAGCATTTAGCTCTCTTTAGACTCGTTTAAGACTCTTTACATGCCGATAAAATCCAACTCTAAACGCTCTCAGAATGTTTCTATCTCGTCAGGTTTTTGAGAAATTCAGGATGAAAGAGGCAGTGTCAAGATTCTAGATTAATAGTGCAATAATTATGAAGTTATCGTGAAGATATTGTACGAAATAGCAGACAGGAACCACAAACAACGTAATTATTGAACTCTTGACGTAAGACTTTTCACTTTCTGTTTTTTCTATCCCCAAAAGTATGCTTAAAATTAGCACTATACGATGGAGTATAAAGATTTGTTTAGAAAAGATTAGCTACGGTACCAAAAATAGCCAAATCGGTAATTTTTTAAAAAAATCCAAATTATAACTTCCCGGCAATCGATCGCTACCAAATGTGTTTTTTATTTAAAGTAAGTCACAGTTTATTTTGATTCCGGTCGGTCTCTATATAACACAAGTAACAAATCAAGGTTCTAAGTCTATAAAGCTTTGATAATTATTAAAATTGCAATTAACAGTTTGTTACTTAATTTAAAATAACAATTCAACCAATTGATGGGAAAACTAAAAAGGGAAACCTTAAGAATGCAACATTTGTGTGGACATTTCGCATTGTATTTTCACAATTACACTGAACGCATTTACTCCCCGTTCCCAAATGTTCTTTGCGGTCCTTTACTGTTTATTTCGTCTGCTTCTCTTCCAGAGCCTGACGATTCTTCAAAATGCTCGATATAAAGAACTCGCCCGCCTTGTATGAGCTGCGCACCAACGGGCCACTGGCAGTGTACAGGAAACCCAATTCGTAACCGCGCTCCTCCCAGTGCTTGAACTTCTCTGGCGTTACATATTCGATGACTTTCAAGTGCTTCTTCGTGGGCTGCATGTACTGCCCCAATGTCAAGCACTCCACGCCTGCCTCACGCAACTCGCGCATGGTTGTCTCCACTTCGGCATCGGTTTCGCCCAGACCCAGCATAATTGAACTCTTCGTGACGAGCTTTGGATTGAAACGTTTTGCTTCGCGCAGCACTTGCAACGTCTGGCGGTACTGGGCACGTCGATCGCGCACAAATGGTGTCAGCTTCTCGACAGTTTCAATGTTGTGTGCATAGACGTCCAAGCCGGAGCGGGCGATGGTCTCGACGCAGTCGATGTTGCCCCGGAAATCGGGCACGAGACATTCCACGAAAATGTTGGGATTTCTGAAAATATACAAGCGGTGATAAGAAACATTCCGCTGTCTTGGTTGTGTCCGGCGACTGACCTCTCTTTGATTTCACGCACAGTCTCCGCAATGTGCTTTGAGCCGCCATCGGGTAGGTCTACAAAATGGGAAAAATGTTTCAAATGTTGCGAAATCATAGAATGTATGCTAGAAATACCATCGCGATCCACCGAAGTCAGCACAATATAATCCAATCCCCATGAAGCGATCGCCTTGGCCGTATTCACGGGCTCTGCAGCATCCAAGGGCGGCGGACTGCGGGCAGTTTTCACTGAACAAAAGCGACAACCGCGTGTGCAAGTGTCGCCCATGAGCTAAGAACGACCGAAGAGAATATTTTGAGCATACAAAGAGATTAGAGTGGATGTGTACGGTGAAAAGACCAACAACACAAAAAGGTTATCAGCAAAAGGTCATAGCAAGACAAAAGCCTCAATTGAAGCGTACAAATGCAAGGCATTTTTTTAGACTTTATGCTTTCCCAACTAACCATAATAGTAGCTGTTTGTGTGCCATGTTCACCTCCTCCCCAGCATTCGCCTATATTCGGACAACGCGCCTCCTCGCATACTGTGGCCAATTTCAATTCCCTCAGCTGTGTCTTGATCTTGGCGAAATTTTTACCGATCGGTATGGTGGTCTTCAGCCATGGTGGCAGACGCAAACGTTCGTTTTCGCCCTTTTCACGTCGCAGTTTTCCCTCGTAGTCGGTCCACTCTTCGCGCGTATATTCGGGATTTTGCACGAAATCCTGAAAGTGTGGTCCTTTGGCCAAACGTTCGCGTATTGCTTCGATTTTCTCGGTGTTACCTGTGGTCGCTGTTGACGTTGCCGCAGCCGCCGCAGCATTTGATGATGCACGAATGGCTGCTGTGTGCTGGATGGAACGTGGACAAGATATTAGTTGGCGTTGACTTTATTTTAGTTATATTTTCTATTTACTTACCACACGCACTGGCGACTTCTGTACGCACTGTCGCAGCATCTTTAGCTATAGTACTTTTATTGTGAAATATTTAAATATATAGGAGAAAATATTCGGTTTTTGTTCGATAACAAAGAAAAATACACACAGCTGATTTTGACAGTTCGTGTTTCTTCCGGAATCACAATGACAACACCCAAGTTGGACAAAATTTAATGAACGAATATGCATGATTTATGTGTGAAAAGCAATAATAGCTTAAGTCGAGATATTTGACATACTCATAGGAAAAAAACGATAAAATGTAAAAGCGTCAGTAAATTTATTTTTGGATCAAGTTTACTTTAGGGCCTTGACCCCAAATATAAAAATTTGTTTTTCTAAAACGAAATTGGAAGAATCTGAATTTAAAGTTCAGAAATTTCCAATAGGACGTGAAAATACAAAGGAAAAAAAATGGGCAAAAAGTTTCAAGACCCTACCCCCTATTATTTTCTTGCTGAAAATTCTGAAAACTCTATTTTTTACCCGCAGTGGCTTCATTTTAATTTATTTACCACAAAAAGTTGTATATTTTCAAGTTTGGTTCTGCGGATGGTAAAATTTTCCATCTTAAAACATTCGTGGACGAAAATTATTTGAAAATTTTCGTCAATAACTTACGTTTTGTAGACTTTCTGTGAATGATTCGTCGGTGAATCCGAATACATTTCCGACTAGGATATTTTCTCTTAATAAAGTTTTATTAGAGCCTATTTACACTATCAGTTCCATGACGAAAAATCTGACAAAGAGCTAATAAGAACTGCGGTTGTGAAAACGGGATAGAACATTTTGCACCGAAAATACATACAAAAAACGTAAAAGGTGGCAACTCTAAGAGCCTATTTACACAGTCATTCCCATGACGCATGGCATGCCGTTTTTAGAATTTACACTGACATGGGCATGACGAAATTCGACAGTTTTTATATGAAAATGTAAATAAACGAAGCATGGAGTTGCCACCTTTTACGTTTTTTGTATGTATTTTCGGTGCAAAATGTTCTATCCCGTTTTCACAACCGCAGTTCTTATTAGCTCTTTGTCAGATTTTTCGTCATGGAACTGATAGTGTAAATAGGCTCTTATGTATTTTACTAAATGCATCACTAAAGCACGAAGATTAGATATAAATAATACGAAAATAAACATGATAGCAATATAAAGCGGAGACCATCTATGATTCTGTGTCAGTCATTAGGCATTCACTGAAATGGAGCAATTAGCGCAACAGGAGGATCAAAAACTAATCATTGTAACTGGATTTGGACCGTTTGTAGGACACGAAGATGTCAACGCCAGTTGGGAGGCTGTTAAGCAACTACCAGATGGGCTTGATTTCAAGGGCGTAAAATATACCTTGGAAAAACAAATGATTTCGGTGGAGTACGAAGCTGTTGATCGAGCGGTCGAGGAGATATGGAGGCGTAACCCCGAGTTGGTCATACACTGTGGCGTAAATGAAATGGCTTCCTGTATAAACGTCGAGAAATTGGCCTACAATCATAAATTCAAGTGCCAAGACTATGCGGGAAAACGCTTGTCAAATGGATCGGCCTGCTTGGCCAACTGTGGCAATAACAATAATGTCCTTCATTGTGGTCTAAATGTGAAACAAATTGTGGAGGCTGTCAAAGATAGCTGTCCCTGTTTTTCTACCACCACAGGAGCTACTGAGACTACTGCGGAACCCGTTCTGAAGGTCTCCAAAAATGTGGGTGATTATTTGTGCGGTTACATCTATATAAAATCGCTGGACATGAACAAGAACCGCAGTCTTTTTGTTCATGTACCGCCCGTCGATCGCCCGCTAAGCTCGACGCAGACTTCGGCAATGATTTATAAGATTGTTGAGGAGTGCATACGCCAGTTGGTTGAGGAGATGAAGGACAATTGTTGATGAAAAGATGTTATGGTCACTAAATGTTTGCATTTAAATATTGTACCGTGTGATTATTTGTTGTATTTTTTTGTATGCAATTATATTTTTATTAAATAAATTTTTGGTAACAAAATTTTGGATAGAGCAATAACAAATTGTACAAATGAGAATACTCGAAAAAGTTCCTTTGTGTAAGATAGTACGTACACAATTAACATATAAATACAAATTGCAATAAATATGCGATTGACCCTTGTGTGTTATCGAATGAACAGAGTGTATAAAGTTTCGTATATGTATATAAAAAAGTAATAATTTAAACACTTTTGGTGCAGCCTTTTTTACCGTTGTTGGCGTTTCCTTTTTGTAATGAAAAGGCTTTCCTTTGTCCCACAGTACAAAGGGACAAGTTCAACGATCTTTTGTGCTAAAGAACTTTTAATTCGCTTGCCACTGTAAAATTTGGGGAAAATAGAATAAAAATTTGAAAAAAAAATAATAGTGCTTACTTTTAAGGCTGGTGCTCCACCGCCCGTCCGGGCTGCCTCCTCTTCCCGTCGTTCCATTTCGGCTGCTCGCTGCTGTTGGCGTCTCACACTATCCGGGTCCTTAATGCCGCGATTCTCATTCTCCTGGCGGCGTTTCTCTGCGGCCTCTAGTAACTGCTTGCGCCGGGTTTCCTAGAGAACGAATTCATTAGCATTCATGGAAATGCGTTGTTTGTTTACTTATTTACCGGCGATGGCATCAAATTGGTCTCCTCGGCAGTGGTGCCACAACATGATGAACACAATCCTCCCATATTTTGTTGTTAATAAAAATGAGTTTCAGTTGGAACTGGACTTTTATTATATTTATATTAAATGTTTTTAGATATTTATTTTGACAGCTGTACGGCTTCTTTGTTGTCTCATTTCGGCAGTCAGCTGACTCGACGGAAAATCTCGTACAAAAAACATTTCGAAAAATCTATTACTATGAAGATGAAAATATTTTGACATTCCTGCATTCTACTCTGATTCTGCGGCAAAAAGTTTTTTTTTATATCAAACCAATTTGAATAATCCCACAAAAATAAAAAAAAATAATAAAGAACAAGTGCAAAAAACTTACTTTGGCGGAAACGTGAAAATTACAACAAATTTCAGTGTTGCGTTGAACGCGTTTGTGATTTAATTTCTTATAAGCAGATAAGAAAATACGTTGAAATTATGCTAAGTGTTCCAGAAGGCAAGGTGAGCAAAAATGTAAAGTGCATTAGTGGGAGGAGAAACGCGACTCCAAGAAGTGATGAGTGAATCCCAAAGTATGCTCTGTGAAGTTGGTGCTTGAACAATGAACTCCAGTCAATGCGAACCAACGGGTTCCAATTGGTTCTGTTTCGCAAACGCCATCATTTATGTTGGCAGTTGGCATTTTTTCTTTATTCTTGTTGTGCTGTCTCCTTCAATAACCTTCAATTGACCTAGAGCAAGTTTTTATCATGCAACGAAATTGGATTTATCCATTATCTCAATTATACTTCGTTATTGGTTAACTTCAACGGTTAAAGAAGTTACTAACCATTGAGTAATAACCATAGTTTGTCCTACTGTAAGCAGACCGATACTTATTCTGCGAAATCTTTTTGGTGATGGTGCCTGTTTATATGGTCGGTCGGAAAAGTGTTAAAGGGTTATCTCTTATTTGAAAATGTCATGAATTATATATTTAATTTAACCATAATGTACTCAATTGAAATATGTAATTTGTTTACATTCAAATGACTTTTAATTTCTATTTTTAGGTATTGAATTTTGTTTTATTGCAAAATGTATTTTCGCAAGACCTTTTCCGTACAATGTCGTCTTCCAAATGATGTACTTTATATAAATGAGATGGTCTATATTCAAGGGGGGTATTCACCCAAGATTTTCATAATATTTGTTTGAATGCCACAATGCTTAATTGGGCTCATTTGGTAGACAAAATTTATAAGTTAATTTTCATTTGCCCATTATCACTTTCATGTAGTTTAGAAAATGGAACACCAAATGAATTTCCTCAAAATCACATAATGTATTTATGTATTGAACTTTTTATTGAAAAATGTATATATAACAGGAATCCACATTTCAAAAGATAACTTCCATTGCCAGGGCTCATTTTTATAACCCTTTATTATATTGATAAAAATTTGAAAATATGGACGAAAAAGTAAAAATATTACATGCTTTTGAATTGTTTCTCGTTGAATGGACAGTTTAAGTATCTTTGAAAAACTTATCTCTGAGTTATCACATTTAAAAAGAGTCTCATATTGCTAAGATGGTTAATGTTCATTCATTAGAAAAATGTTGGTGACATGGAAACCGCATAAATTCTCAAAAAAGTCAATAGTTAATATTTATGAAAGCCATATTTAAATAAAAAAAATATTTTGATTCTTTTGAGTCATCTCATATCTTAATCTCAATCTTCAACATTTCATAACATTTCACAATAATACATATTAATTCCCAATAGTCTTGGCAACGTCATGCAGTGATAAGGATTACTATGTCAAGAGACGTAAATATTTTCAAAGTTTTGTAATCGAGCAAATAATGAAATTGATAAATATGTGCTCAGTAAGCAGTTTACAAAGTAATAAACGAATTGGGTTTAAAATGAGTGATGTGATTGGTCAGAATGTATGTACATATGGTTACAATGGAATTTAAAGAGTTCTTAAGAGCTTCTGTTAAAAATTGTTGTTTGAAACAATATCAGTTCTGATGAACTTTAACTAAACGGAAGGAGTTATTGCATAATTAATGCTTGCCACCCATCTACCAAAAACATAACCTAACTTTATCTTATGAAATCACGCAATTGCTTTGAGTCAGCTATTCTTTTTAATTTAAAAATGGATTAAATATCAATTGCTTTGCTAACAAACACCAAAAATTGAATCTTGGGAGCATGTTTCTTCTTTTTTTCCAATTCGAATGAAATTTAATTTAATGTAGACGTTGTGCACCAACTGCAGAACAAAATAAAACTGATAAGGATTGAAACACTGCGACACGTTTGAGAGAAATGAAAGATGCGGGCGCTACACTAATTAAAGCTCGATTTTGTGTACTTGGGAACCTTTTATTGAACGAAATAAAATTTTAATATATTTATTTTTACTTTTTGCACATACTAAGCTTAAGTAGCTAATTACATGACCAATTGCAATTGGTTAAATGAGTTCAATTGCAAAAAAGACCAGTCAGTTCAAAAATGCTTAGCCTCAACGACGACTCTTTTGCTGTTGGGCCTTTGACAATTTTCTGAGACCTAAGCGCCTGATAAGCGGCACTTTTAACGACTCATTATGAGTTTTTATTATTTTGTACTTATAACTTTTTAGTTTGTGTATTGTTTTGAGTACTTCACTTCAACTACGTTATGGTATGGTAGGAAATTGTGCGGCCGTTCGTTCTCTGGGCACATATAGCAATTCTAGTTGCTGCTATCTCTCAACTCACGCTATACGTGTATAAGTGTTGTTAATGTGTGAGTTTACTGGCGACGGACGACTGAAGCGAATTCAAATTCAAATTTGAAAATTTTTCAATTCACAGTCTATAAGCGATCGTTCATCGTAGTAAAAGCAATGTTCTTAGTTGCTTGATTAGTTCGAATTGTCGAAGTTAGTAAAAACTTTTGTTTGAAAAGTAAAAAAGAAATAAACGTAAAACAGACGTGTGCGCGAAGAAGCCGGTTGGAAAATTGTACAAAACAAAAGAGATTTAACTCAAATGTGATAAAAAAAACGGAAATTAAAAATTTAATTCCTTCCTTAATTACTTTTAACTCAAAATTTCAATTTAATCTGAAAAATTGCTAAATTCTCACTCGACTATTGTGAACATGAGTCGCCCCATCGATATTCTTTTAGAACGTGTAAGTTTTAAAATTATCTTTGTGAGATCACACTGGCCAATCTTTTGTGTTCGCTTTTTTGTGTTGATTTTTTAATTTATTCAAGCATTAAAGTAAAGTTGTTGATAGTTTAAGAGCGGGTCAAGCATCGAGCACTCTTTTGCTGCTGAGTGGTGGATATTTATTTAAAGTTTTGTGAAATTGTATATTTTAAAATTATTTTAAAAGTTTATACCCCTTCAGGAGAAAAGTGCTTATATTAAAATTGTTTCTAACCTAAATTGCTCAGTGGGCACTTAATGGGTTAAGACGTAATGCGTATTAGTGAGTACACAGTTTATGTAACTACTGGAATTGTGGATGGATATCCATCTGCGCTTCATTTAGCCCGAAATGGTTAATAATAGCTTTTGATAGTTCAATTTGTGTTCTGTGTACAATAACACTTCCAGCACGCAACTCTGCCTGCAATCATTATTATTTTTAAATGGTAATTTCAATTCCAACGTCAGTCAGTATCTGCCATTAATCAGAAACATTTAAATGTCGATTAAAATAAATATTTTAAGCTACATGCTCTTCTGGTGTATGCAATGACCTTGGACATGAACTTTTTCTACACGCGTTTCAACAAACAATAAACTAATATAATTACAACTTATCTTAATAAGCTTCTTGTAATTATTTCTCTGATAAGATAATAAATAGAAAGGTTGTATTGTAAACACTTCACAGTTGTGCTGCACATTGCTGCACCATTGCAGCCATTCATTTGCCCTGTAATTGATATCAGACTTTTGTCAGCTAAACGGTGCCGTTTTGCGGTTTCTTCGATTGCACTAGTGTTGTGCCAACTTGCTCAGAGACTTGCGTCGAACGATTTGGAAATTCTATGTACCCACGATTTTTATTGGAAAATAATTAAATTGTCTGTGTTTGATTTGGGCTTTTCACAGTCTTTAACGGATATCACGAAATGAAAATTATCACATTACAAAATTACTAATTTTGACTGTTTGTAAAAAAAACTCTAGGTAAAGGGTTATGCATTATCTACAGATTCACAAATAATACAAATCAATTAAACCGAAAGCCCTTGTATCTAGTGCTACTTTTCTTTTATGTATTTAATTATTTATAAGTAAAACTCCAAATACAAAAATTACAAAATTTATTAAGAAAATCAGTGTTTAGTTTGCCAAAATCAATGTCCAATTTGTCAATTGTATGATCATCCCGATTATGGAACTCTCATGAATATCTGGGCTTATTATATGGCCCAAAAATATCCCATTTTGCATAAAAATTAGATCCAACTAGACCAGGAATTTAGACCAACTACATTACAGCTTCATCGAATGGCTACATTTTGTAATGAAAATATGGATGGGGCAAATGTGGCCGTAATGCACATTTATGTAATAAAATATTTATTTAATGTCACAATTTAAGCATTGGATGCAAGATGGGTGTGAAGGTGGTTTACGCCCTCATTGCACGATAGATATTCGTTTGTGGTCACCACGCTGAATTTCAGTTCGATTCGGTGAACTTTATTTGTGTTTTATGCAATAAGGGCGTTCTTTTTCTCCATATAAAATTTAAAGATTAAAAAATTCAAATCTCTATTATTGATATTTATGATCTTTTGGTCATAAAAACGAAATAATACCGGTTCTGTTGTGTATAATTTTTTATCTTTTAATTTAGTCGGTAATGTTTCCAGAATTGTTTCGATTTTTAGATTAGAAAATATATCAATTTGACCACTACGGTTGGAGTTATTAATCAAAAACGGCAAACACGACTTTCTCAAAACTATCTATTGATAAGCTTTTATCTATGTTAGGGAAAAATGTTAAAAAATAAAGGCAAAAGATAAAAAGAAATGTATGCAAATATTTACTTTTTGTCATTGCAAAATATGTCTGCGCAATATGTACTTAGGTGATAAATAAATTCTTTGAACCGCAATTAAGTACTCACAATTGCGCTTAGAATGGCACAGACTTTTTCGCATTTTAAGCTCTAAAGGATTTCTATAAGTCTCCTCTATACTCTTTCATCTAACTGCCAAAGTCAAACAGTGTCAATTTTGACTGTTGGTACTAATTAGGGTTAAACAAAAGACAATTCGAATACAATGAGCACTATTGCCCTTCTTCATTACAGTTTATGAAACGGAGACAATTTTTGCCCCACACCCATTTCTATTTCAACCAGTTTATATGCATAACATCTCCCCTTTTTGTCTGCCATTCGTTAGATTTAATCATTGCCAGAGCAGAAAATAAAGTAATTAACATTTTATATTGCTTCTTTGGCTAGACACTGTGTTTGAGTCAGCTAAGTTAATTACCATTCAGTGCAAATGTAGTTGCAGTCTTTCGAGTGTTCAGCGTAAAAAGGGCTTTAGAAATATTTTAGATCTATGTTCTAAATTTTAGTACCCATTATTCTTCAAGTAAATAATACATTCAGGCTTCATCACACACTTCAATTTTTTCAAAACCATAATAACTTTACGTGCCCATGCCAATTCTACACTAAAGTGCATTGATCTATAAGCGTTTCAATAAAATGTATTTTAAATAACAGCTTTTGTAAGAGCGTAAGAGCGTACTGACAATTGCGAAATTGCTTAACAACTTAAATTGCATAATTAATCAAACACTAAACGAATATGAAATTTAAAAACAAAAACTGTATTGACATGTGCTTCAATGTGAATACTCACGTATATTTATGGAAAATACCAAGCATGCCATGTACTCAAATCGTTTATTTACTTACTACCATTCAATATGCGTCAATGTTTAGTAGTTTGTGCATTCGGAAGGGTATTCCACCAATGAAACGCAATGTGACGATTTCTATTTATCAATGGTCACAACGAAATTTTCTTCTCAGCTGTTTTTTTTTTTAAGTTTGTAGTTGTTTTTAATTGTTTGCATGCCGTTCCGTTCGTTGACTTTAATCTAAAAATTTCATCTATAAATTATGAGCATAACCTTGGCCAATGTTAACTTTTGCACGCTGCGCGCTGCTCTCTGCGATTTGTCTATTTCAATTGAATTGTTTTGCCTTGGCTTTTGATAAGAATTATTCATTCAGACCGTCAAGTCATTTATCTCTTTGGTTGGTCAAAAATCCTCCTACTTAAAGCTAAAAACTGCAAGTAACTACTGGCCGAGTATGAGCGTAGGCACATCTTTTGATAAACGCAAATATTGACTAATAGTAAACTAAGCGATCAAAAGCACTTAGTACCAACTAATATTTTGTGTGCTTACCTGAAACTATGAACTTGGAAATGTTTTCAGTGAATTCGCTCTACAAAAGAGTTCTGTAATTTGGTCAAACGCTTTATCTTATCAGTGAAACAGTCGGTAGCAAACAATAGTCAGTAGCGCCGTAATGAGACAACAATACTCACTCGTAGAGGGCATTTTGTTGAGCACTCAAGGTTTTATTACTGCGAATATAAATTGTCGAAGTGATCGCTGCAATCCGTATCATTATCGCTACTATCATCAAAGGTGCTAGCTTTTATTATGACTCTTGACTGATTGCTTTGGGATGCTTCGTGCTTGGGGCTTAAAGCTATTTGTTTTCAGTTTATTTGTGCATATTGTGCAAATTAAAAATACAACTTCATGATTAGGTATTATTCCAGTAAACATTTGACCATGGTATATCATCATTAGCAACGCCACATCGAATTCTTACTGAGGCATTTGCTTTTCTACTGATTAAATGACAGATTAAATTTGCTTTTGTGCATTTTTATAACGAAATACATTTTAATCCTAGTTGTTATTATAAAGTGTGGTTGTATTACAAAAATCCTTATAGCGCTGTTGGCATTCCTCGCCATGTTCGCGATATTCACTGATAGAGGGCAAATGTTTGAAGAAAGCCTTCACATTCAAGGCAGAATCTTCCTTCGCTCCCTCCTCCGATTCCTTTTCGTCATCATCAGTACTTTGGCCCAGACGCTTTTTCAACGACTTTTGCATACCCCAAATAAATGGTGAACTCTTGCACATCAGCATCTTCAAGCAAGCGGCCTGGCCACTTTCATCTTCCAAATTTTCAATCATTTTCGTTACTTTATCGGATAAATTCCTATCGTTGACATCGTTTAAAAGTTTCTTCATCTTCTTGTTGGGATTTTTCAAGAACCAATCGATTGGAGAACCATCGCGCAGTTCGCGAGGCTGGTGGTCGTTTGGTTCGTGCAGAGCATCCGGTCCGGTACCGAAAAAACGTCCTCCTTCGTCTATGTTTACTATGGTATTACGTTTCGTGGTGGACATTATAGTGTTGCCAATCTGTGGTAATTGTAAAATTTGAAAAATGGTTTTCACTCCACTTTGACCTCACACTTACCGCTTGAGCAATCATTATTAAAGCATTTATCGCTAAAGCTCCCAATTTGCTTGCATCGAAACCGATCATACGCAAAATGTTTGCTACCATTTTGGTTGTATTGAAATCAAAGTTAACCTCCTCTTTTCCTGGCGGCGGTACTGCTTCCGAGTGCGCATTATGTTGTTCCTGCGAGGAAGTGTGTTCATCCGATGGCTGCTTTTGTTGGAAAATTGACATGATATCCGGTGGCTTTCTATTAGTGTTAGACGAAAAGGCCTTGGCCACCAAATTTGCCACGTCAGCTGCGGTGTTGATGCCTAAGAAATTCAAATTGTAGTGGGAAAATAGATTCGTGTCTTGGAAATTCCATTTTCAATTCACAGATTTCTCTTACCAAACATTTGTCCTGCATACTTCAGTCCCTCATTGACATTATCCATGACGCCTCTTTTTTGCACAGTCTTTGCCTCAGCTGGTAAATGTGCATGTGCAATCAAAGCGAAGCAAATAATTTTCAATATAAAAATCCTATTGCAAAACATTTTATTTTATCAAATTCCAAAAAAAAAAAGTAACGTTGTCTCTTTGGTAGCTTGTGGAAGACTAAACTCCCATTTCGGGTGGTTGCCTTGGTGAAATCGTATAAAGTTAGGTAATTGCAATCACGTTAATGCTGTTTTTGGTTTGAAGATTTTGTCACTTGAGTGAATTTCTTGGCTTTGGCTCTATGCTTTGGTGGGCAGACTAAACACCTTTTGTGTTTTCCAATTGTTCTCCGCCGTGATGTCGACAACGCAAGCACACACGCACACACGCATTTAATAAAAAAAAACACAGTACATTTATTCAGTATTTTCTTCTAAATTTGTAATAATTATTACAATTGCCGGTGAAGTCAGTTGGAACCAAAGTGGTGGAAGAGAGCCAAACTAAAAAAGTATTGTGTGCTTTAAGGGGGTGGGGGAAACTTTGGTAGTTTTCAACTGTCACATATTGCAAAGGAATAACAACTCTGCTTTGAAATGTCGATCTTTTCAAATTCCCCTCCTTCATTTAAGGTGCGCGGCCACCAAAGAGCTCCCTCGGACTCCAAGGAATTTCACGAAGTAACCAAACGTGATGCGTTGCGCTTGCTCGAAAATGAATTGGATCGCTTGCTGCAGACGTCAGAGCCGACCAAGCGTCCTACATTGCAACAGGATATGGGACGTTTTGCTGATTTGTTTGGACGATTTCTGCAAGAAGGTAAATTAATTTTTTTTCAATGGGAATTTATCTAATTTTTGTATTACTTTTCAGAGGGTCCTTCTCTTGATTGGAATAAAATCCAAAAATTACATGAGAATGATGTCATGGATTACACTACTCTGAAGCCTCCAAAAACTGAAAAGGTTTGTTTGATATATTTCAAAATTTGTCTTTTCAAGTGAAACCATATTTTAAAATTTTTTTTAAACTATTTAATAATTTTTATTTTTTTGAAATCTGAGGTTTTGTCTCTTTTTTTATTTGGTTATCTGAACATTTTTATCGTTATTATTGGTTCACTTTTATTAAAAAAAAATGTTGTCATTATTTTCATATTGAATTGGACTTTTAAAACTGGTGGTTGCGAATAGAACGAGGTAACTTTGAATAAAGATAAGCACAGCAACAGCAGCCCTTTTCTTCAAGGCAATTTTTTGGCGCTATATTTCTCTAGCTTTATTCGTAATTCTAATAGCTTTCATAGAGTTAATTTTAAGTAATACTATTTACTAAATTGAGCTAAAATTCAGTCTAAAAACACTTTTCTGTTGTAAATAAAATTTTAAACTTATTTGATTCTAATCCACTCTTTCTAAACCGGCGCCTTCTTTTTTGTTCTTAAGCAGCTAGTTTTTTTTTCTTCTTTGTACAAATGCCACTACTTTGTCAATATTCCATACTCACAAACTATGTGATCAATTATACAGATTCGTTCGATGTTGGATAAGCTGGTGGTCATTAAGCTGAATGGTGGTTTGGGCACTTCAATGGGTTGTCACGGTCCCAAGAGTGTGATACCCGTGCGATCGGATTTGACTTTCCTCGATTTGACTGTGCAGCAGATTGAGGTAATAATTGCTTTCGATGAGACTCAAATGAATTTATTTGAATTTGTTTTATTTGGAAATTTAATAATTCAGCATCTCAACAAAACATACGATGCCAATGTTCCTTTGGTTCTGATGAACTCGTTCAACACCGATGAGGACACTGAAAAGATTATACGCAAGTATACCGGCTTCCGTGTGCAAATTCATACGTTCAATCAGAGCTGCTTCCCGCGCATTAGTCGTGAATCGTTTTTGCCCGTGGCCAAGGACTTTGATGTGGACAAGGACATCGAGGCGTTAGTATTTGGAAAATGTAAATTAACTGAATTTAATATTATTCCAAATTTCAGTTGGTATCCCCCCGGTCACGGTGATTTCTATGATACTTTCCGTAATTCTGGTCTCTTGAAGAAATTCATTGACGAAGGACGCGACTATTGCTTCCTGTCCAATATTGACAATTTAGGCGCCACTGTTGACTTGAATATTCTGAACAAGTTGGTGGGCGAAGAGCGTGTGGACAAGCCATTGGAATTCGTCATGGAGGTGACCGATAAGACTCGCGCTGATGTTAAGGTAAATCCGACTTTGAAATATTTTCTCATTTTGAATTAGTAATGTTAATTATTCTGTCTTTAGGGTGGCACTTTAATTCAATTTGAGGACAAGCTGAGACTTTTGGAAATTGCCCAGGTGCCTACGGAGCATGTGGATGATTTCAAGTCGGTGAAAACGTTTAAATTCTTCAATACGAACAATATTTGGGCGAAATTGGATGGTAAAAATAAATTGAAATTTTTATAGCATACCTTTAGGCTTGTAATTTAACTGAGTATGAATGAAGGCAGTTGTTATTAGAGATTCTAGCCCTGGTGTTTGGAACTGATCACAAATACAAAATTCCAAACTTACATGGAACCGGAATGTGATCGCAGTGCAAATCCCATCGCATATGTTATTAGCTCGTTTCATATGTTTCTTCCAAAATATTCATTTGTATAGTTTGTATTTAATTTCTTGTATTTAAATTCTTCTTCTCTCGCATTTAGCCATTGATCGTGTCCTCCGCGAACGCACACTCAACATGGAAATTATCGTGAACAATAAAACGCTGGAAAATGGTTTGCGTGTCATTCAATTGGAAACCGCCGTGGGCGCTGCCATGAAGTGCTTCGACGGTTCGGTGGGCATCAATGTGCCCCGTTCACGTTTCTTGCCCGTGAAGAAGACCTCCGATTTGCTGCTCGTCATGTCGAATTTGTATAATTTGAAATATGGCAGTCTAGTGATGTCGCCACAACGTATGTTCCCCACCACGCCGCTGGTCAAACTGGGCGAAAATCATTTCTCCAAAGTAAAGGAATTCCTGGGACGCTTTGCCAATATACCCGATATCATTGAACTCGATCATTTGACAGTGTCGGGCGATGTGACCTTCGGACGCGGTGTCTCGTTGAGAGTAAGTGAAGAAAAAAAAACATTTTAATTGAATTTTGATTTTTACTTTATTTTGCCACTCTAGGGCACTGTCATCATCATAGCAAATCATGGTGATCGTATTGATATTCCGGCCGGCGCCATACTAGAAAATAAAATCGTTTCGGGCAATATGCGCATTTTGGACCATTAAAATGATGAGAGCGTATCAGGTTCTGCTCTTCACCTCCTCCTCCTCTAGTAACCGCTAAGACCTCTACGAATCAGGAAACTAGAATTTGTTTGCATTCACATTTTGTAAACAGAACAAATGGCCATCTTAAAGGAAATTTTACTATTTAGATGCTTAAGTAGAAAATGCTCTTGTGTAATAATTGTTGAAAATGTTTGAGAAATACTTAGTACCGTTAGAATTTAGAATACGCACAAAATGTCCCGTCGCTTTATTATTTGTAAATATTAATTTCGTTTTCGTGTAGAATTTCCCCAAGCTTTATATTTTTTAAAATGCAATTTTGACTTAACTACGTACGTTCGTGTAATTTCCAATTACATTAAATATTAAGTCAGCAATAACTACTTTGAAAAAGTCTTTGGTTGTATACCCTTCCTAGCAAGTGAATTTAAGAGAAATGCCAATCGATGATGTCTTTGTAATGTGGCACATAAGATCAATTATAATTTTATACCAATTGTTAAACAATTAAAAAAAAAAACTTTATAAATTAGGCGTGAGTTTGTATATTTGATATATTTGAAACGGTTTCTCCATTCGAACTACGTTGAAAATTTTTAAATCTTAAATAAACCATTGTGTACAACAAACAGAATTTTCATTGCACATTCAACATGGTGCCGCTTGAACTGCAATCGCTCGTGTATTCTTCCTCATCGCTGTACGGTTGTTCAGCAAATGGACCGAATTCAAAGTGTTGCGATTTTGAGCATCCCCACTTCATCGCCTCCTTGCACACGATGTCCAAATTGACGGTAAACTGATCGCATGGCCATTTCGAGGGCCAGTCGAAGTCCTCCCCAACGCCTTCCAGGCAGGCTCGAAATAGCGAACACATTTTCTTTGAACCATGCACTGTGAAAGTGAAAAGTGTTTTGGGTACGCGGTTGTGGTTGCTCGTATCATTGCCGAAGACATAAACTTCGTTGGGACATTCCCAGACGCGTCTGAAACAATTCAATTTGTTTAATAGAAAATACATGTAATTTGAAAGGGTGACGCAAAAAGCCTTTTCAGTACGAAAATGTTTTATGGTTTGTGAGCGGAAATTGTGTAAAAATGCTTATTCTCAACATGAAACTGGAATTTATTTAAATTACATTACGTTAAATGTAAGCTCTAGCCATGAAATGTAACGAGCAACACTGTGTCGGTGAAGAATAATGCGATCCATGCTCGTTATTATCTTGAGCAATTAAGTTCTTGATAACCGATCCTTAAGACACTTTTCCACACTCATTCCAATATTATGTCGGTTATTGAACAGTGTTATATTTTGTCTGTATATTTACTTGAATGATTTTCCCGTTATATTGGCCATAAGCATTTCGGACAGTATGGCAAGTAAATTTTTGCCTCTTTCAGGTGGGTTACTTTTTGCCTTCCACAACATACCGAGCCACGGTCCTAAAGATAAAAATATGAAGTTGTGTGTGATTTTAAGTATATTGGATATCACAAACCGTTGAGTTCAACCACAACACGCCAGTGAAGCGGCATTGCGGTGGACAAGAGGATCGTGCATTTGTTGAATTTCTTTGAATAATTAAAAACTCAATAAATTGAAGGAACTTTCAAAATTTTCAAAATTTGTATTGTAAGATTGGGGTTACCACCGCTCACCTTAAAGAATCGCATTAATGTCAAATTGTACAATAACCGCGAATGCTGTGAGCGTCGATCGCCAATTCGCTCATCGACCATATCGAAAAAATGCAACAGGAATGTATTTACTTTGAAGATGTGCGGACTAAAAGGATGCTTGTACGAACTGCGCAGCATAGGTAAAATACAACCGCAAAAAGTGGACTCATATCCCGAGCGAACATACACTATTGTGGCCTGATGAATTATCTAAAAAAAAAGAACGATACACAAACGAATATAGAATGTTTACTAGATCATAAGGTAACCAAACCAAACTAACACTCAATGCGGCACTCTCGTAACTATTCGGGTTGGAGTGCATCGAACGGTTCATTGCCTTGCGGAACTCATGCAGTACAAAGGTGTCATTAACATCACGCAGACGCTTCGAAGTGCCGCGTATGCGATTGTGATGCCAAATGTTTACATTGCCAATTATCTTCTCCAGAATTTCGGTGGGCAAATCGCACAAATTCAATGACGCAGACTCGGCCGTTTCACGCTTGACTCGTAGTCCGTTGCGTTTTGGCCTCTTCAATGGAGGATGTTCGGAACTTTTAGAGATGCGCTTGTTTCTTTTGGACATTTTTATGAGAGGGTACCAATAAGTTAAAAATTTTATCAAAATAACAAAATTCCTAACACGAATTACACATAAATTTCAACACAAATGAGAAAGGGAACAATTGCAAATTGTTTGATTTTTAATATTTGAAGTTTCAATAACAGTTATAAAGGAAAGTAATAAGGTCGAATTGCTAGTGAGAATTTCCAATGGAAATTCTTTTCAGCAATTCTTTTCATTTGTCATTGAACTTTGTAAGATGCCTTCTCGTATCTCATGAAGTCTTCCTCCCATACTCCCATATTGAAGCCAAAAAAAAAAGTATATTTTTTAAGAGTTTTTAGGAAGTATGTTGTTTTATTTGATTAAAAATATTTGTAATATAAACAGTTTAGAATTTAAATACACACAAAATTGTGCTTGGAGTTTTTTTTACTTAAAATGGCGAAATTGTCCATGAACATTTGCTTTATTTTGAAAAAAACCAACAAAACATTAAATAGATGGGACTTGTACGGAAGTCAGGGTTTTTATTTAACTCTTACACGTTTAGAAAATTCGATAGTCCAGATAATCGTAAACTACATATTTTTAAAATTTAATCTACTAATTTACCAATAGGAATTGACATTTTTTGGAATTAAAATTGTGTTTTACTTTTTGGTGGATTGTTTGTTTCCTCTATTATGTATAGAAAGTCCTTGCTACTCACACACACACCTGACAATTACGTGTAAAAATAATTGTCCATCGTTCGTGTAACCTTATGTAAAATTCAATTTTGTTCGCCCATATACGGTTAAACTATGTTTTGGAATAAAGCTATGCTGGATTAATATATAAATTTTTATTTAAAGTAAATGTTGTTTTCATATATTTTTATACATAAATATATTGAGCACCACCAGGTTCATTGAAAAAGCTTGGGAACAAAATTATAGCTCGCAAGATTCAAGATTAATTTTAGTATTAATCATGGGCCCTCATTTCTTTCGAATTTTGGCTGTAATTAAAAATTTAAAACTAGGAAATTGAAAAAAGCATGGATTCTTCAGTTTCTGGTTTACAATTTTCACTCAAATAACATTTCGAAAGTGAAAGAGAAGAGACTTCGGACAGTTTCTTCAATAGGACATGTCGTAATGTCCACTTCCAAGCTTCCGTAATAGAAAAATTATAGAAAATATTTATAGAGTAAAAAGATTTGCATTATTAAAATAAAATTGGTCCGTAGAATATTTTCTGGTGAGATTGCAGAGGATTTGTGTTTCTTTATATTTCTTAGATTAAACCTACTTCAATTGACTGGACATTTTATTTATTTTTGCACAGGGGCATTTCTTTTGAGTTTTGGTTAGAGGGTAAGCAGTCGAGACTTATTTTTAAATTTACTTTAACGGTTATGTTATTAGTAGGACTCAAAAGTTTATGACTTTTGCATTTTTTTTTACAGATTCTAAAAAAAAACATGTTGCACCACTGTGCAATCTCGACATCGAGCGGAGACGATGACGAGATTACTGTTTAGTTAAGGTTTGATACCAAGTATTGAGTCTAGGGGCTGAATTTTCTAAATGTGAGTTACCTATTGAACTTAACTTGACTGAAAATGAAAAACTTTTGAACTGCCACGCCTTCTTCGGAAAAAATGTAAAATCCTGCTCGGGAATCTGTAGCCAGAATAGATGGAAATTTCAGCTCTCAAAGTCCCCTGGCTGCTTCAGAATAGCTAACTTTCCACACTCAACACACCCAACTGCCTTTAATTTGAACGCTCATTATTTGAACTGCCACGCCCCATTTTGGAAAAAATCCGACTCCAGAAGTTGTAGCCATGGTGTGGTGTGAATAATCGTATTACAAATGATATTTGCATTGAAAACTGAATGCAAAACAATTGCTATTTTCTTATTCACATCACAGAATTTATATATGCAATTGCAGCTTCCTAGGACAACGGGTGGCTTCAGAAGAGTATACTATATCCGCCACGTCCATTTTTTAACTGCTATGCCCCCTTTATGAAAATCAAAAATCCGGAAGGTGAGAACCCACATCCGGACAGACAAACAGTGGAATTTTATGTATAGTGATGATTTTGTAGTTTGCGATTTTCCAGCGGAAGGAATAACTGTCCAAAATCAGCTGAAAGCTGTGCGCATTTTTTCATTTTTATTTTTGTATATTCATAAAAATGAGTCATAAACTTTTGAGCCGTAGATATTAATCTTCACCACTTGGAAAAGACTGGGTTAGTGACGATTTCGAAGCCACAGTGATTCGATACTTGAAATGTAATAATTACTCCGATAAGTTTCTTTGTTAGAACATTTCCTTTAAAATGATGCCAACAAAAGGCGATTTAGGTTACTACTTTTACGGAATGCATCAACGCCAAATTGGGTATATCAACCGAACGCGTTTCAACTCCCAATATTTAGTTAGATACCTCGTTCACCATACCAAAAGCATTTGATATCAATTAATAAAAGTGTTAAATCAAATAATTGCCAAAAAGTAAAAATCAAATAAGCCAGAAATGAATTTCACATACTTAAAATTTTATTCAATAAAATTAAAAAATACTCTTCAATTACAAACAATTTAAAAGTAAAATGCAACATAGTTGAACAAGAATTGCAAATTGAAATTAATAACAATTGAAAACAAAATCACCTGCAAATTCCATGAGGGAGATAAAAGATAGAGGGTAGTGGAAAGAACGACGAGCAAATATTAATAATTATTAAAATAACTGTTTAACAATTTTAATAATATGCTAACTAGATATTAGTTTTACAGTTGAATTGAATTTAACTATGCATGAGAAATGGCGGTAAGGAAAGGCAAAAAACTAGTATGTTCGATTTTATGTACATTCATCGTCAACATCACACGTTTCTCAAAGCGTTTAAAGTGTGTCTTAGAGGCTACTAGATGGTCTGGTACTTTTCTACAATTTAAGTACGTTTTACAGATAAATTAATTCTGCGTACCCACAGTTAAATTTCATTACTACTGATTTCTCCTTTTTGTTTTTTTTTTGTTTCGTTTAGTTTCTTTTTTAAGTCAAAAATAGCTGATTGCTGAAAATGCCACAGTAGAAAGAGTAAGTTTGCTGCATCCAACAAGCTTAAAAGCTACCAAAAAATTACATTCTATGCATGCAGAAATTTCCGTCGATCCCTTTAGGTGCCCTTGCCGAAGCCAGCCACATCGGACGCCTCCGATTCATCATCATCGCGCTCCACACCTATGCAGTGTATGCCATTGCGCAGCATGGGCGTCCCTTTGCCCTTGCCCAGCACTCGGGCAGCGATGGTCAACTTCAGCAGCTCCTTCGAATTCTGCGAATTGACAATGTGCAGAGTTTCGCGTAGCAGCTTCTCCTTGTAGGCGAAAAACTCGATTTTCATTTCGTACAGATTCTCCGCATCGTGTTTGAGGCCGGAAAATTCGGTTATGCTGCAATGCAAGTTAGGAACTGTCGTTACATCGGGCACCAACTGTGAGCTGAGTGTGCCGCTCAGATCGCCGAACAGCGTGGCGGGTAGCTTCAGGTCGATCATGTATCTGTGATTGATTTGCAGGAAACCCAAACTGACCACAATTGTGTCGCCCGAACGTTGATATGTCACGAAACTGTCGTTTTCAAAGTCATCCTTCAGACTGGCCGTATCGAAGTGAACATGGTGATCTGGGGTATTCAAAAAAAGAGAAACCAAATTTTAGTAAATAGTATTTAGAAGAACTTCAGTAACAGTAATCAAGTGTTAAATTTATCTAACATGTATATTTCTCTAAACATATCTGTAACGCCTTTAATACTCTGAATGCAAACAATTGTATGTTCATTGGTTAAATCGGGCTCCTGACGATGGAAAATGCACATGTTTTATGAAATCAACTCGCATCCTGTCTGCCTGTCTATATGTCAACATTCTCATCAACAACTAATGCATTTAATTTAATTTCAAAGTTAAACTTACATTCATCAAGCGAAACACATTGCACATGTTGTAATATTGGTATGGCGAAATGGTAGGAAATCAGACATCTTCCATCCACAACAAAATTTATGTGCGAATTGCATGCAATTTATTTATAGAAATTAGAAGAGAACACATTTATCATGCAAGGTGATACCATCTGGAGTGACATGAAACAACCTTGCCGTCAATTTATCTATGTATATTAGGGTGGCACTTTTTTTTTTGAGTAGATTTTTAATAAGTGCCAAATTCTTGAAATTATTAGAATATCCACTTAAGACGTAACTTTCGAAATATTTTCATTTGACAGTCGAACAAGCTCCCACTATTGATTAAGAATAATTGGACGAGCAAAAGAGTGCCTTAACAGCTATTAGTATATTAAGTAGATCGTATACAAACATACTACTGCAATTAGTCAAACACTTCTTAACTGAGCGTCATAGAAAATATGTCATAAAATGCTTTCCGTGGTTAATTTCAGATGAAACTATAAAAAAACATATGTGGAAGTAGTTAGGAAAAAATATCTACATACGTAGACTGTTTGCACGAGGCTTAAGGGGGTATTTGGCTGGAATTGAGTTGTTCTGGGCAAAACGTTAAGCAGCATGCAAACAATTATTTAATGAGAAGGCGGAGGAGGCACTTGCTTACACTATACAAAATAGAATCTACAATCTCTTTTGACGTCATCCCAATGGCATTGCAGGTGTTTGCGTATTTCAATTAAAAATTTACAACATTAATGTGTGCAAATATGACAATTAGACGTTAGGCAATAACGTTTAATTTATATAAATAAATAAATTAAATATTAATAATTGAATTTATGATGTAAAAAGTTGATAAAGTGTTTTACAAAATATTATACAAAACTTTCAAAATGAGTTTTGGTAGCTAAAAGTTTTTGTAGCTATAAACAAAGACAAACAAAAAAGATTCAGTTATAACCTTACGTGCGTATGGTAATCATCGAACAAATGACTAACCAGTTGTTTTATTAATTATTCACACGAAAATTGGTCTAGAAGAAGAAACAAAAATCAAGCTGTGTTTACTTGTCAAGTAGTTGGAATTAATTTCACTTAATTTGTCTTCTCTGCAATTCAAATGTGAAACAAAGCACGCACTTTGACCGTTTAGTAAGAGGCCATTTGGCATGGGAATGGTCGCATAGCGGGAGTACATACTAGAATGAGTACAATTACTTGAAGTCATTATGTAATATATATATTGCCAACCAGCCAGTTCTTTATTAAGACAATTGAGTTGATCGTGGAATTTTACGGACATTATTTAATTGTAGAGTAAAATTAGTAAGTGAAATAAAAGACCTGAACTCTTCTTTGCAATTAAATATGAAATATTCTACAAACAGGGCCAAAATAAAAAAGTAACCAAAATAAATGATGGCATACCGCAAGACTAAGTTCCGCTAACCCGCATGATCTAACTACCAACCCCCAGCGTCATACAATTTCCCAATTGGATTGCATGGAAACAGATCATAAGTGTATCCTATTTTAGCACAATTACCAAAGTGTGATGTGATGCGATGACTATGACCATGTGCGTACTTAAAAATAACAAAAAGATTTCACAGAAATAGAAAATAATGTCGCGTGATAGCTCGGTGTATGATATTTACTCTTAAACTAGTCAACAAATTATTTAAATAAGAATTAACATTGAAAGTCGAATTTAGGCTGCAGACGCCGTCACACGTCAATTGACAAACAAAAGAAATGTATTTCAAAAAATATACGAAAACTAAAAATAAACTTTTATTACTGAATATATTAGGCCATAAATAATAACCAAAATGATTAAGCTAACTCACGTGAAAGGCTAACTAACTTATCTACTTTTGCATTTCAATTAATCAACAATAAATATAAATAGTTAAATTCCTCTCTTCCATTATCAATAGCAACGCAATTAAAATCAATTATTCATTATTATAATTGATTAACAACTTATACAACTTAAATCGTGAGTAAGTGATAGGAAATTTTAGTTTCATTCGATTTAAAATACAAGTACGTGTAAAATTGTGGATATTGATTGAAATATTGGACAACAACAAACAGCGCATCGAAATGTCAAAATTGATGCTGGAAACTTTTCCGTCTGAAATATTAGCAGATTTTTCCATTCTAATCAAATTTGTTATTAATTGAATAAATTGTGGAAATATTGAATGCAATTTGAGGCTGCCACAGAAATTGAACAAATAAAACAAGAAACCACAATTGCACAGTTATGAGTAGCGAGAGTAGCGTTTTCTTCAATTATGAATATCTTGTCGATTTATCAGTCCCAAATCAGTGATCGATACAATTGATAGGTCTCGCTTGTATGTTAGCAATTAAAGTGAGTCTGGCAGTTGTAAAAAAGAAGCACAAATTGCTTAGCGCAATAGGAATGTTTTCTTAAATGTTAGACAATGTCAAATGGTGAAACCATTTAATTGATGTTCAGGGAATATCGGATAATGTGGAAGAGTGTAGAGTAGAGTTGCTGCACTGTTAACATCAGTATGACTACTGTCAAAGTTATATTTTGTTCATAGGTAAGTTTTTCGTGTAAAACAAACAAACTTAACACGTGTTGCTCATAGCCGCTCTGAACCAAGTGGAATCATTTTTATTTTAACATTTTTTTGGACTTATTTGAATGGCTTGTGAAAAGATTACACTTGAACGATTGTACAAAGTGAATATTTGATGTACTTTGTCAGATTTTTTTTCAATTAAACAAATGCATTTCACACGCAAAAATGTTACAAGCGGTTTACTGGATTTTCAGATATTTTCATTGTAAACATTTTATCTCCACGTTTGTCTGCAGACAACAAACTGTGTCTCAATAAACTTGACAATCCCTGACACTACGGTTCGTTATTTAAAAGTATTTATTTGGCACCTAGTATCGATTTCATATTGCATCTAAAAAATCAATTATTACTAACTGAAATACGTGTAATGAAAAGAAATTAGTTTTATTTTTTGTTGCTTAATTATTACATAGAATTTAAAAAACAAAGTTTAAGTTGAAGATAATTTCAGATTTATTCGAAATAAATCTGAAATTATCTTCAATACAACACAGGTTTATTTTCATTAATAAATCCCACTAACTATTATGTTTTTTGAATTATGAACTTAATTTTCACATTTGTCAACACACTCACAATTAATCTACGTCGAAAAAAAAAGAAAAAAATTAAATGAAATGTAAAAAAATAGAAATAAATTTGATTAGTCAAAATAAAAAAAAAGTATGTGAAGGCAATTGCGAATACCAACTTGAACGATTTAAAATGTAAATATCATAACAAAAACAAATTCTACACAGAAAATAAAAAGATGGGTTAATCTAACCGAAAAACATTGTAAAAAAACAATTTTTTATTTTATATGGAAAACACAAACAACAACTACAATTTTTGTGGTTAATCTAACCGTCGAAAAATTGTTAAATGATTTTTAACTACAAAAACAGGTTAGCTAATCGAAAAAAATTGTAAAACTCAAATTTTAACCAAAAAATTTGTAAAGCAAACAAATCAAGTTGTTCCTTAAAAATTTTTGTTTGTTCGCCAACCAAAAAAATTGTAAAGACCCAATTGCGGTTCGCAACTCAGCTGAGTTTGGTTGCTTGCGATGTATGAGCACATGCTCATACATGCTCAGCGGCGTGCTTTCGTGTCTGTCATACTACAACAGCAACGATTTTTGTTTTCATTCGAGTATACGATCAGTGCGTTCAGTATGGTCAAAGGGTGAAGTGCATAAAAGGGTAAGTAAATGTAATATTATATTGAGAATGGTTTTTATTATATATTTTTACATTTATTTATTCTTTTGTTTTTACAGATTTTCGTTTATCTCATTTTTCATTTTTAGCATTTTAGATTTCAATTTTGTAATATTAAATTTTCTTTCTATTTTTCTATTTTTCTTTTTTACAGATTTTTATTTTTAAAATTTTATATTTTCAGACAATACATGCGACATCAATAGTCGTGTTTTGGTTGCAAACAAATAAATAAAAAAGCGTCAAGTTTCGACAAGATTGCAACCAAAACACTACTAATGAATGCATTCATTGCTCATATGCAAACAATTTTTCATTGTACGTGAACAATTTTTCATTGTACGCGAACAATTTTTCATTGTACGCGAACAACTTTGAGTTGGTTCCATTTACCACGTTTTTTGGTTGCTGCATTTTTAACCGTCTTTTTTGGTTAGATTTACCTACTTTTTTTTTTGTGTATACATTTCATTACACAATTTTTACAAGCAAAGGAAATTCTTTCAAAACAACATTTAAGCAAGTTTGGCTCTCACAAAAGAACAATCACAACAACAAAAATATTTACAATTTAATAAGAGTCAAAAGAAATGAAAATAAATCGCGCACATTTGAATAAAATAAAAAGACTTAAATGAAATTATGACCAACTGTGCCCCTCATGCCCTTCCACACACAATAGCCTCTGAGTTGAAAGAAACACCCGAGTCTGAATAGATGACAGGCGGTGGGAGACAGCGCCACTAAAAATGTTGAAGAGCTTAAAGTAATATTAAGTTTATTATATTTGTGATTTGTTTACTTTTTATATGTTGATAAATGTGCTGTTTGATGCAATGATGAACATTCGAGGTGTTCATTTATTTGTGTAACAATAAATTCAATTAATATACATATTACTGAAATAAACGCGTGAATGGAATTTCAATTTAGTGCAATAAAAATTCTATGCTCGAATATTCTGGCCACCAGCAGGAATTATGACAATGCCAAAGTGTTTTATTGTCCAACGGACGTTGTCAACGGGCACATTGCCAAAATTTAGATGGTATTTAGTTTTTATTTTTAAAACAAACACATCAAGTTAGAATAGTTACAAAATTTTCAGACTTTAAGACAATTTTTTTACAAAAAAAAACATACCAAATCATTTTGTTTGAAATTTTCTGTCGCATTTTTGTTATTTAGTAATATATGAGGCCACTTGAAGGGTTGAGACATAAAAAAAACAACAACACCACTAGATAAAACACGTGGCTACATTCTGTATCCAAATATCGCTAGTGAGCACATAAATGTATTGAATGGAGAAGGTTTTTATGCACAATTAGGAACGCTTGGCGGCGCTGCTCCTTTCAAGATTTAATTTTAAATTACTTACTCATTCCCATTTCCTGTTAAGTGAAATGAACTGACCCATAAACAAAAAATCATAGCCAAGCTAAATTAACGCAAACTGTTCAAACATAACCCTAAAAGCGCGCTGACACAAATCCAAACAGTAAAAACAAAAAACATTCATCGTACAACAAAAAATTACATTACAGAAACAAATAAACAACCAACTATTGTTCAGGCTTGTAGCAGATATGACAACATGTTGTTGCTGCCGACGTCGACGCCGATAACTCTGCCTGGCAATGGAAATTTTTCCATGTTCCTTGCACCTGACTTGGCGCCATTTACACGTCTGGCAAACGTGATAAATTCCACTGTAACAATTGTTCTTGCCATTTCTTTTGTTGTTTTTGTTTTGCATTGGAATATTTGAAGAGCTTACGTAAAATTTTAAACATTCGCAACATTCATTTCACATCACATGCAAACACACAAAATAGATATTGGAAATTATGCGGAAGTTAAGTATCCGCATTAAGCTACAAATAACAAAATTGTGCACTTCGCACATAAATAAAAGCGGTTTTCCAAAGAATTTGGCCAGCAAAGATTAATGTGTGAATATTTGTGCTGTTCAATTCGATTGACAGGTGGTCTAATGGGGCCAAAAGAAAGAGTTATGGATAAAATTCTATTTTTGTAATTCTTTTTGTATGCTATATTTTTCATCCATTCAATAAACTAAACATTTTAGTATTTTCATTTTGTTAGTTTCCGTAAGTAAACAAAATAGAGAATAAAATTGTTTGCCTTCGTAAGAACTTGAAATGGAATGTGGTAACTTCGCCTAATGAAATATCATAACTCAAGCAGCTTGCAGGAAAGCCGAAAACCGTAAGATAAGAAAGTGTGTCAATCAAACCGGTTAATAACAATACAGCGCAGACAGACAGTTCTAAACTAAAAGCACAACACCAATGAACAACATCGACTCCATCAAAAGCGGTTAAGTGACATTTAATGTTCCATGTAATTGTTGTGCTGACAGATATCACGCGCTTTGTGGAAACGCCACAAGACTGATATCCACAAGTAGGTACACATTCATGCTTACATAAATACTCTGTGGCAGTTTCAATGAACTCTGACGTATATACCAGCTCATAACTGCCGCACATAACCATACAACGACATAACTATCGATGGAGAAGCCTCACATGTGTTGGTAAGTGGAAATCAATTATTTTCGACGTCATGCCACCATGCAATTTAACATGGCAACTTGTGTTGCTTTGTGTTATAAATTTTTATGGCTTTTAGCTCTAGAAAGCAAACCAAAGTCAACAAAAACACTAACAACAACAACTGGTACAATTTGTTGTCACAACAGAAATAACTTCACGTGATTCTTTAAATAACTACTGCAATTGAGTAATTTGTATTTGCGTTTTGTTTGTGATCGGTTAATTTGATAAATTACGAAAAAGCAGTATTTTTAAGGCAAACAGAGAAGAACTAAAAAAAAGTTCACCGTTTAAAAGATTTTATGATTTTATTAACGCTTTTTTCTAATTTCTGAATTGGAAGTTAGTTTTTGACTATATTTCTGGCATTGAAAAATAGCATATGTGGTTGCAATAACAAACCCTATCTTGCTGGCAATATATGGGTATACTATTTTACGTTTTCCATCAAATTTTATACATCTTAAGTACATTTCTAACTAACTGCTTTAATTGAATGGACTTGAGTTCTGTGGATCATGTGAAGCAGCCGCAAGTAGGGAATTTGTTTGCAATTAACTTATTTATCGACTAATGGACGCGATGATTGCTTGAACATTTGCTATTCACAGAAATCGACTTGTTGTTGGGTAATTAAGAATTTCGTTGCAGGAAATTACTGGAAATTTTATGTCGCAAGGTAGTCAACATGTGATGTGAAAAGGGCCTTCTAAGCTAATGAATATGGAGCTTATTATTAAGTAAAGATTTAAAATGTCGTTAAGAAAAGTTCTCACTGAATGTCTTAAGTAAACGACAATAGACAATAGTTTTGTCACACCGTTCGTATCGCTTAAAAGGGGGCATGTCATAGCCATAGTACGGATTTTATTTCTGCCAAAAATAACCATTTCTTTTGTGAAATGACGAGCTGATTCCAAAAATACATTTTTAAAGGATTAACCGCTTAACTATATAAGGCGTTATAATGTCCAATTAAAAAGTTTATTTTACTAAATTAAAGTAACACGATATCACTAACCGCTATAAAGTGGTTTCAACAAAAGTGAAGTAACCTCCTTTGAACTTTGACCTCGAATAATTCATTTATTCGAGCTAATCCAGAAAAACCCTTTGAGAGTGTTATTATGTAGATCAAGACCTATCAGAATCTGTTATCAGATCGGCAATCAGAATTTGGTGTTGCACAATGTTATCGAAAAATTGCCAAAAAAGTGATCGAATTTGTAGCGGCATTTATCGCCCCCTACTCGCGAATTTATCGTAAATGGTACTTTTTTCGAAAGTGTTTTTTTTTCAATTGGTGCTGAATCTTTCAACATACTTAAAATTCATCGGCAAAAAAATACAAAAACCCGTCTCCTGTAAAATTTCAAAAACCACACATACGATAAATTCGCGATTAGGGAATTAGGGAATAATGTTTTATGGTAATTATTTGGGTTGCAACAGAAATTAAAGTTTCTCTTCCGACCGATTTGCATATGAAATTAAAGATTTAAATGTATACATATGTATAACATGTTCTGCGGTATAATAAAAAATGTACACAATTAATCCTGCTAAGGAGCATTTAAAAGCATTCTCAATTATTGATTGTGATAGCCTTTCTAGGAATTGCGACGAGAACAAATAACCACTCCCTTTAAGGCTTTTCTGTACCAAAAGTTCAGTAACAAACTTCAGACAAGTTTATTTTGTGTATGAGTTTGTGTCATGTTTAAAAATAAAATAAAAAAGAGGAACAAACTACTTCCATGAGAAAATCAGATTAAAGTTACAGATGCATTTTCAAGTGCACTTAACATTAATTTTATTTTCATGTATTTTGCGAATTTAACCCACAGAGGCACCAATGGAAATTTTCTCAAAGGCAATTCGCATGGCAGTTGTCCAATTCATTATTGTTGTAAATGCATTGTAACGAGTTACTAACTTACTAACTAGTCACCTGCTGAAATGCAAATTTGCAACATATTTGCATATACATATCTATTTTCCGTTTGCCTCATTTTTCTGCAAAAATGTGATATTATTTATTTGATGCGAAAGCAATTTTATTAAAGCGCTTAACTGCAGAGCACTTATAATTCTACGAACAAAGAAAGAATACATGTACCTAAATGAAGAACTTTTTCTGGTTTTATCACACAAAAATCAGTTTTTTTTCATTGAATAGAGAAGAGAGGTACTTGCACGTTTGCATGTGCGTTGAACTTACTTTAGTGCTTATTCAAAAACTTTAGCTTTTATGCTGAAACTAAAAAAAAATAAAAATAAAGCGGAGCATGGCGAAGAGGCAATATTGCAAAAAAAGTAAAGTACACACCACTTGGAATCGGGTTCACTGCACTGCCAGATAGCTTTGTGCAAATGCTCCTCTCTATGCACGAATTTTTCAAGGAAAAAGTAAAGTAATTTAAGAAAAACTGCCAATATTATTTTTATTTTCAAGATTCCACTGCTTGACGGGCAGTACTTTATACACTTAGTATCTAGTTAAATGGTAGAATTGAAAATAAAATTAAGAACAATAAAAATCTAATTTAAGGCAGCAACTAACTGTGAGCATTAAATTATAAGTGAGGTTAAGTCATGTACGTTTAACTTGCTAACAGTACCATAGCGACTTATGACGCCCCTCTGACCTAAGTGTTGGATTTACGTTCGGTTTCGCAAATGGCTCTCCCCGTTGTCAGTAAAACCCAACAAGCACGTACTTATTTTATTTTATTTTATAATTTCTAAGCTCAACTGACACTAACCGGATATAAATTTTGCAGTTGACACATAAAGTACGCTGGCAATTATTATAACAATCCCCCCTGGAAGAGACGAGAAGTGCGCCATATTATATGTAGGAATAAACATAAAGTTCGTAGTCCATAGTGAAAAGAGTAAAACAGAAAAACTTTTTCCGGCAATTGCGTGCTTCGCTTTGGGGCGGTAAGCGATGAAAAAGCGTAACAACTAAGCAGGCGACATCGACACGCGCCGTCATATTATCGAGTAACTAACTATATGAGGGTAGCGGAAATCGTTACCATCTTCTGTAGTGGTAGGTTGGTTCGTAATAATTCCAAATGCAATTGGCTTAGACTTGACCATGAGTGCCTGACGGTGACTATTTTCAAAATCTTTTTACACGTTTACACATTACATAACGTGTAGTAAATGTTGTACGTAGAAGAAATTAACTATTTGAAAAAAGTTGTGTAGCTCTTTGCCTGCATTTAGTTTTTGAGAGGCGCATAACACAAGTTGAAAGGATGCTGGTTGGCATTTCAGTATAAAATCCTTATTTACTACCCCCTCCTCCTTACTTGCATGAGATTTCTATTCATACCTGCTTTTTTGTGTGTGTGCGGACGTGCTCTGTTGCATATTTTCCGGCGCAAATAACGACGTGATAAAAGCGCATTTTTGTATGCTCGTACAGAATGAATTTAAAATTTAAGGTATTTTTATGACATTTTGCACTTTAGACTACTATTGCATTTGGCTGTGTGAACTTTGCAAAGCCTTTAGGAGTTTACGCTTTTAGCTGAGTGAGAGAACATTTATTACATTTACATGTCCCTTAAGTTATAACTGTTTTTGCAGAAATATTAAAGTTTAAAATAATTTCAACATTGGATAATGGAAAGTTGAAATATTTTTGATAAATCAATCCTATCAAAGGGGGCTCGAAATCATCCTGAAATCCTTTGGAAATACAATGAAAATTTGTGTATGAGTAAACTACGCTGTCCCTTCTTTTGATGCTAGAAATACAAACAAAAATGGATATGTTTAGATCATTGCTCACCTCCATGATCCATTGTGGCGCCTTGAGACATTTTCAAATCTTGATTATTTGTATTGTTTGAACAAATTTAAATTTGCTATTGCCAATGTTTTCACACTTTCGTTTGGTTTAAGCGGATTTTCTGCGAGGATTATTTCTCTTCGACACTGCAACACTATGGCTTTGTTTTGAATATTTGCTTCACTTCCTGCCGGAAGTGTACACAACACTTTGCACAAACAGTTTTTGTCGAGACGAAATTGGAGGAGCTTAAAAAATGCACCCAGCTACAAAGTTCCAAGGTCGTCGTGTTGCACTTTCACAACACCACGGCAGAGTGGGGGGCGGGAAGCTTAAGTGTATTGAGAAACTTTGCTGAATTGCAAACAATTTTGTATATTTTAATTTATTAAATTTGGTAATTCGATTGTAAATGTTCAAAGTTTTCCTTTTATTAATCCTTAAATTTGTATTGCTTTGCTATGATTACTACAAAAACACCACCTTATCAAAACGAATGCCAGAAGAAAACTGAACTACAAAAAAAACCAAAAGCCAAAGAAGCTCTCCATCTACAAATAACAACCCACTTCATGAATTCAATAGATTCAATAGAATTCAAAAGATGGCGCTAGTGCATAAGTGCATATAACAACCCAGTACCCAGTTTTCAGACGTTTCAGTATATTTTTCAATATTTGTGTGCCTCTGAACTTTTCCGTTCTTTCAGTTTAGATCTTTTTTAAAAATGATGAGTGTTCCATGAAAAATGTTTGAAGATCGTGGTATTTTTGCTGTGCTTTTCTTTAAATTTCCGCAGATGAAAATATCAGGAAAATATTTTTAAAAATATCGTTTACAGAATTTGTCCAAGTAAAAAAATGAAATTTACAAAATTCTACGGTACATACATTGTTACCAGATAAATACTCATAATCTCACACAAAATTTGAAAAAATCTGGGTGGTTGGTTGGAATAAAGGAATACTATTTCCATTTTGTTTTGAATGCAAATTACATTTAGTATTCTTTTATTCAAACCACCCAATATCTCACAGCAGTTAAAAAATCTCACATTCCACACGAAATATCCCATTCCATGTAAGAACATATCTCACAGCAATTAAAAATCACAAACGAGATAAAATTCTCACAAAAATCTCACCATCTCACAAGCCATAAAAAATACTATATGTGAGATAAATCTTAAAATCTGGCAACCGTGATTCCAATATCTTTAGCAGACAAAAATGTGAATCGGTAAAAAAAACCGAATTGTGCGGTTAATATTCATCAGAAGTTGACATCACAACCACTCACTCGCAAGAAAATTCAAAATGGTTGCCTGTTTTGTTAAATTTGTTGAGTGCGCGAACGAAAAAACTTAGCTGCCGAGTTTCGAGCATATTATTTACCGAAAAAATATTGCAAAATTGCATAAAATTAGTGAAAAACATTAAGCAAGTGGCGTACTATCGTTTACAATAGAAATATTACGACATAAGTGGCATACATGTGCGATTAAAACGATACGAAAATCGGCCCATCAATCGAGCAAAGAAGTGTATGCAAAAAAAAGTGAGTGCTTGCTTTTGCTTCTTTCCGAACAACGAACCAACGAGCGAGCGAAAAGAAAAAAAAAACAAATATCGAACGTCGGAAAGATTGAGGAGAAGCGACGACGGTGAAGTGGGCCCACGGAAGCGACATTCAGGATTCAGTGAATTTTTTCCGGCCCAAATAGAGGAAGCTGCAACGGAGGCGTTGCTGCAGCAGCGCAGTTGGCAGAGCGCGAGAACAAAAGAAAAGCTAGCTACAAATTCAGCAAGGCAAGAGTCTCACGCCCACCCACCCCAGCGACGACGCAACGGACAATGGATGAATAGCAGCGAATGCTCGTTCGTCCACTTTCTATTTGTTACGTCCGTTCCTTTTGGAGCAGCAGCCCCCCCTCCATCGGACGTCATCGTGCATCGACTATTCAACTGTAACCAACACATCCCCTCCAACCTGCCAAGCAATCCACAATCCAGCTGTTTCGTAGGAGCTCCGTCATTATCTTTTAATCTGATTTCTCCAAAAAAATAATTGTGCAATTGCTTCTGCTCTCAAGTCAACCGACACACAAATTTCGACGGTGCTTCCCTTCTCTCACTTCCCCCCCGACGGGTGCTCTAAAGCGCCACACAGCTAGACTCGTCGCTAGCAAGTTTGAAATTCTATAGAAGCGCAGCAACCACACAATTTGTCGAAATTAATGGTGAGTTTCGTAGAAATATTAATTGTTTTTGTTTTCGTTCCGTTTTCCAATTTTATTTATGGAATGCTGAATTCGTGTGAGGAATTTTTGTAGAAAGATGTAAATTTATTTGTGATTATGAGCGTTGAATCATAATTAATTGACTAAATCATATGAAAATGAACGAAACTTAAAAATCGAAGTAGGTAGCACAAAATTGTCGTTGGTTTTTTCTTTTGTTTAATTATAAACTAGAAGTTCAGTCAATTTAATTGTTAGTTATCATTCAACAATGATAGTCTTGCTTCGATTACATATATTATCTGAAATCGATTAACCTTCTCACCCAGTAATGAGAAGATCAAAGGTTCAACTATGCTGAAACACAGTTTATATTCAAAATGTGCTCGTTTTTTTGTGAGATTTGTTTACGAAACACTTAATATTATAAAACATGTTTCTGATAGAATTTAGAAACAAATATTTCAAACCAATATGAAGCAATCTAAATTATATATCGATACCGATGTATGTCGGTTTTCACCGAAATCGTGTTTTTGGTATTTTCGCATTTCTGAGAATAAGCTACATCGAATAGAATATTGCGGTTTGCGGAAATCTTAGTAAAAGTAATTGAGAAAACAAAAATCCATTTCCAAACAAAACATACCAATGAGATAACTGGTTTTCCCTTTTCGACAGTTTTGATAAAAAAGCAAATAGTGTGATTGTTCTTTATGTTATGCATTGCATTTATTTTTCCATTATTTTCAGTGGTAAATTTTTATTGGTATTGGAAAACGACCACTTAACATTTTAGTTGCACTGAAATTTCAATACACTTTTCCCTACTATAAATAATTGAGTGCATTATACGTCGAATCAAAACTAATATTCACTAGGGACCGTTTAAATAGGAACCGTTTAAAAAAAAAAAAAGGAAGCTTACAAGTCCTTTTAGTTAATTTCCAGTTCTAAAACACTCTTCAAACTTTATGTAAATAAAAGCTAAGAAATTAATAAGTACATTTCCTTACCTATTGTGCCCTCTTGAGAAAATTTGAATTCTTTCCGATTTCTTTACAAAAATTGACATTATCAGGTGTCAAATTTAGAGCACTAACCAAAATATAGAGCAAATGTGAATTTTTGCTTTGTTATCTGTCAAAAAATCTGCTCTAATGCAATTTTACAGCATAAGAAACTTGGTCAAATTTTTGTATATATAAAGCGAGTTCACAAAGGACTCATATTGGTCATAAAGTCATATTGTTGTAAAAATATACAATAGTCATAGAAATGTTGTTGCTTTTATCCATACAAAAAATGTTAGGACAATACAACTCTGCAACCTGTGTTTTTTAAGGTTTTTTAAATCAGCTGTCAAATTTATTTATTTATTTTTTTGTGCACGCAAAAATGTAAATTCTTTACTTTATTTTTGCGATCAGCTTTAATTCTCCTTGCTTATTTTTGCGATCAGCTGATTAATGTAGTAATAACACATTGAAATATGACAGGGTGCTCACAAATGTCATATTTTTTCAAATATGATTATACGCCATAGGACTTTATGAGACCTTTGTGAACTCCCATAAAATATTTCTAAACTTAACCTACTAATTGCCAAAAAAATCAAAGTTTTGCAAATTTAAATGTCGCGAAAAGTAAACAAATGAAACACAATTTTATGGCATATAACTACATATCGCTTATTGGAGGCATGAATGTCAGTGGGATCCTCAAATATAAATCTACATGCTGCCAAAAGACAGAATTCATATCTTTAGTTTTTAATGAATTTCAAAGGTTTTAAAAAACTTTCCAAACTGCTAAAATTCATATCAAATACTCAAATTTTGAATTCCCAACAATATGATTTTTTGAATTGTGTCTTTATTGCAGGGAATCAGCTATATATTGGGGAAAGGGTTGATTGCAAAGAATATGTTTAAAAAGTGTCCAAAAAATTCTAAAAGTAACGTTATGCAATCGCGAAATATTACGGGCGCAGTGCAAATCCTCATTTATGCATACATCAATTCGTTTGAGTTTTGAAAAAATAGTTGGCCAAAAAAACATAAACGCCCTCAAGACCCTATTTTGAATCATTTATAGCGCGGAAGCTCGGCCCATGTTTACAATACCTTTCGGAACATTTTCAATTAAATCCAGCAATAAGAAGCATTGGTCTCTGGACTTAGAACTGGATCTTAGGATGGTCGAGAAAAACTTTTGAACAAAATTTTGAGTTGTTATCTTCAAAAATGCGACTGGTTTCGTGCGGATAGACAGAAGGGCATGGACTAGATCGGTTTAGGTTTCCAGGCTCATAAGGAATATATATGCTTTCCATACTGGTCACTCCTCCTTATGGGCGTTACAAACTCTGTCAAGTAATATACCTTGTCAAAGTTGAGCAACACATTTTTGAATGCATATTTTTGAGGTCCCAAAAGTTTTACAAAGAGCGGCGGTGCCAGCCAATTTCAATAATAATAAAACAAGATCACCAATAGTTAGATTCAGGCATACCAGCATACATTTGATTCCAAATAACAAGAACATTATGTACAAAAACCTTTTGATAGTGGATAGAAAAGTGCGATGGCAATAACTACTTCCGAAAAAGTTCACCATATATTCACAGGCGACGAATATTGAATTGATGTATATTAGCTATTTACACGGTATCGGTCTCCAAGATGAGCCAAGTCCTATGGAAGCCATTAACTATTCTTGGTTTTTTTTTAACGAGTTTTGTACTTTGTACTTTCTACAAAAAAACATTCTAAATTTTTTCTCTTCGATCAATAAATGCAATTTTATGAACATTTCCCAATTCCATGAATTTCAAGTGTGGTTTTAAGCATGAAAATATACAAAGGAGGCTTATTCACAATAATGGACTCACTGTCGATATCTGGGCAATCATTAAAGCCGTATATAATAGAAAGTGTACTTATCTCTAAAACAAATTTATGGCCATTGTGGAAAATGTTGCATTACAAATTTGAAACTTTCCTTACTCGCATTACAATTTTGTTCAAGATGTTTTGTTTGGTTCAAAATATAGATTAGCAGGAACTCATATAAGTAGCGAGCTAAACATTTCGCAGGTAACAATTCAGCAAATACATTCACACACACACGCACACACACTTAATAAACTAGATAAAGGACTATTGTGATGGTAAAAGAACAGACAGTGAAATCTCCCTAATGGCTGGCACTCACTCAAATACGTAAATAAATTCCACAATTTGTAGCAATTCGTAATAAATTTCAATATTAATATCCTATCGGCATCACCACACGCAATCACACACACACACACACACACCCACAAAGCACATACACCGATACGCAAACGTATGCAAAACAATTTTGCCCCCAAAATAAAGTAAAAGTAACACGGATAAACCGCAAATCCTTAAAATACTTGATAAAATTACATAAAACTAATCATACGAAAAATGATGAAGGTATCTACACCGACAATCTGTTTAACAACTTCATGAGCAAATCCAACAAATCGGATGCCAGTGGCATTTACTCGTTTTCGTAAGTGGCTTACATAGCACCGACATGAATATCAGCCAGCCATCCATCCACACTCGCCCCGCAAACACACACACACACACACATCAGCTACACTCGGCACGGCACAGCACGCAGGCCAAATGACGAGACCGAATGAAACGATACGATACGAAATGGTACCGAAAGACAACGACAACTGAGGAGAGTGTCCGAGACCGACTGTTCTATGCTGTTGTTGTTTTTGTTGTTATTTCTCGACTGGGAGGACAATCGGTGGGGAGACGGGCGCAACCAGGAGTAGCGAGGAGTGATGTCGAGTTGAGGAGCATTTGTTTATTTTGGTTTTTAAAATTCTTTCCTTTCTTGTGTGGTTTTTCGCACTCCACTCACTTGGGTTGTGTTATTCGGCTTGTCGTTGTTTGTGGTTGTTGTTATTGTTGCTGCTACTGCTGCTGTTGTTGTTTTTCCAACAGTGCGCTCCGCAACGACTCATTCATAAGTCAGTTTGTCAACCCCCCACCCTCCCATTGCAACGTTGGCGGCGGCTGACTTCGTTTCGCTCTTCTTCAGTATCTACACACGGAGCAGCTGCCGTTGCCTGTCTGTTTGCTTGCCATCTTGTCTTTAGGGATGCCAACTTGTGGGTAATTCCCCAAAGTGCGGGGCATCGTGCGCTCACAAATTACAAATTGTTCATTTTAAATTAAAATTAGTTTAATTGCCATTTCAAGTCTATTAGTGTCAAACGCAACAAGTCCATCAAAGAATTTTAATCGTTGGGGTCCATTTTTGTAAAGTATTTTCGAATGAAACTTCCGATTGTCATTGCTTGACAAGGGAATGACATTTTTGAAAGAAAATGTTTCTGATGTTCAATAGGGAAGTTATACTACTTGACAGTTAAAATTAAGTGGATTAACCAATACTTATTGCTGATATCAAAAAATGTTCTGTGACTACTCATATAACCCATTCTGGACTACAAGAATGGACATACCTTTTCTGCATCAACTCAAATAAGCAAGTTTTTTTGAAATCATCAGTAGTCCATTGCATTCCTACTTTGTGCAATTTTTGTTCTTTTCAAAATAGGGCTTTACAATTCGAAATGTGGTCGTGTTAGTCAAAGGTGGATTATGGAAATTGAGCTCTCCTGAAGACAACTTTGGACTTTGAGAACTGTAATTTCACATATATATTCAGAGAGACTATATCTACGAATTCCTGTGACGGATTATGGATTTTGCCAGAAGGGGCATGTCAGTTTAAAATACGGGCGTTGCAAATATAGTAGGATGTCCAGAAGACACAATTCAACATATATATTTTTTTGAAAGCTTGGCTAGAGATTCTTGGTCAGGGTTTTTTGATTTCGGTAGTTCATAATATGGGTGTTACAGAGAAAGTGGAATCCAAAACGGTTCAAAACTAATACATGAATTACATTTTGATTATTTTATTTGAAATTATTTGATTGTTATTTGGCATCTCTACTCATCCCACTCGTCGTCGCACCGTATTGAAATGATGAAAATAAGTCTTGTGTGTGTAGATGTTTTCATTTTTTTTTCCGCTTGTATTTTTATTATTATTACATTTCCATCATCGTTTATTTATCTTTGCTAATGCTTTACAAATTACTTGTTAATTTGTATAATAACAATAATCGAATGCTTCGTTGAAAGCATTATTGGCGTTAAATGTAAATTCGTGTATATATCACAGCGCATCGCACATCGCTCCGAGTGCCGAATGCGATGGGACGCTACGCGACATGGCCATAGTCAGGGGCACAGTGGTGCTCATCGTCGTCGTCGTTGTGCCATGCCGTGCCGAGTGAACGACGAACGGTCGGAGTTCGTTTCGCACACAGCTTGTGGTCGATCGGGTCGGGTCGGATTGGGTTGGGTGGTGGTAGTAGCGGCAATGGTGGTGGCGCACTGTTGATAGTGATGGTAATGGTGACGCTGACGATGGTGGTGGTGTAGATGGCGGCGGCGCTGGCGCTGAAACCGTGATACTGCTAATGCCAGAAGTGAATTTGGTGGTGGGAAATTTCACAGTATAATTTCTGTGGTAATCATTTTTCTCTACTCTCGCCCACTTAAATTTATTCAGTGTGAATGAAGTGTGTAAATCAGTTTAAAAAGACTTGTAGGTACAAGAGTTTATTTCTGCTCGTTCGCTCGTTCATTCGCTCGCTCACTCGTTCGTTCGTTCATGATTTACAACATTTCATATTTTAATTAATTGCATTTAATTGCGATAATTTGCACACAAAACTGTTGTGTGAAGTGGTGAGATTTATTGAGTGACTCCACTCGTTTTTTCTCCGTGCTTCTGTTGCCGTGTAGCTTTTGTATTGATTGCAATTCAATTGAAATTGATTTATTACGAAATTGCATACAAATCGAAGACAATCACTTAACCGGAAAATCTGTTTACATCTGCTCAAACGCACAGGAGTTGCAACGCCTTCGGGGATTCGGGGATTTGCTTGCCTTACCTTACGTTGCCTGGCCTTACCCTTCTCATGTTGCTCGTTGCTCGCAAGGAAGCAACGAATAATTGTATGTTTTATATTCCACCGCATGGAAACAATTTGTTCGGGGCGGCTGTAGGCATTTACGTACGAAATACTGCCGCGTGTATGTGTGTCTGTTTGGGTGAGTGCTTATGTCAGTGTCAGTGTGGGTTAATAGCAAAATCACTACTTACCTGTTTTCGAAGGATTACACGTATTTACGGCATTTAAAATAAGCTCCTCTCTATTACATTTAAAAAGGGACTTTGTGTGTGCGTATTTTCGTGTGTGTGAGCGAGAATTGCATTATGAATTACTTTAAATAATTTACTTACTAATTCCATTATCGTATTGTGTCATTTGTCGTTTAGGTTACATTTTCATCATAGAGGGCAATAAAAGGCTTAACACTGGACCGGAAGCGTGTTTTTAAAGGGTAATGGCGGCCTCCACTCAAGGAGAAATTCGAGTGGGTCCCGGCCACCAGGTAAACGATGTCTATGTACGTACATAACTCACAAAATCTCACGGTAACAAGTCTATTTTTTAAATTCAAAATTGAGTACCAAAATTCAAGTTTTACCGAAATTCGTTTTTATTTTCTTTTTTTTTTGTTTTTTTTTTTTTTTGTAACTAATACATTGGTTTTTACAAGTATGTGTAATTAGTTGATATGAACAATTTTTGGTTTTCACTTTAATTAAGTAAGCGAAACGCAAAAGAAAACTTAACTCTTTTATGAAAGGTACGAGCGTTTTTAATACGACAACTGATCTAACCTAACCTCAAAAGAATGACGACAAAAGTTTGAACTTTCGACAGTGGATGAGAAATTTTAGTTTTCGATCAGTTTTGGCAAATTTCTATTTCTGACAAATGCGTATTTTGACAATACTATAAAGAAAAAACGAGTACCCGGTACACATAAAACCGGTTACTTTAATTTAGAGTTTTAAATGCACCACTCCAAGAAAAATTTTGACCTATTGTCAAAGTGCCGAAAACCGGTTACTTTATTTTGAGGTCACCTGAGAGTACACAACAGCGTCCACTGAAGTCGGAAATTATTATTTTACAACATGTACTTACCGTAAATAACTTTGTTTGATGGCAATGTCACAATCTACCTCAGAGGGGAACACCATGTTCATGACTATTTCGATTATTACCCGGACTTGAATTAATTTATACACATTCAATGCAAATCAATTCTATTACCACAAAAAGAAAAAATTTCAATTGTGCTTCACTCAATTAAAAGAGTTAAGTAACTTAATATTCGCTTTGGTTATTATCATAATTTGTGAATTTCAATTTACCACACAATTGGCTCGATAATTGACAATTAGAATCAAATTAAAATTACATCTTTAGGCGTTAATGCGGCAGGCAGCAGCAGGACAAAGTTGTGTGCGAACAATTTGCTGTTGCAGTGTTTATAGACTGAAGATGATTTTAAACCCCCAATCCCATTTCCTTCCACACATTTATCACTCATCGCATCATTAGCTTTAATACTTATACTTATAGTTAAGTAGCATTGTTGTTGTTCGTTTTTTGTTTGTTTTGTTTTTTGTTGCATTAGTGCTCTCAAATCGATTACAAATCATATAACAATTTTACTAATTTTCAATTGTTTTATTAAAAAAAACCCGATATTCCACGACCAAAAAGGCAAAACTGCCCGATTATAATCAAATTTCAAGCTTCCCCGTTGACAAAGAATCCGACGAACGTGAATTAGAAGAATCAAGATGGAGTCCTGGCATTGTGGCGGACGGCGATTTGTTAATGTTTTTGCGTGCGGCGCGTTCTATGGCAGCATTTCAAGGTGAATGTTCGGCTAAGCAAAACGAAAGTGATGAAAATTCTAAAAGCCATTTCATTGCACAAAAATCATACTAATCAATTTCCACTTTTTGTTTATTGTTGTTTTGCTCATTTGTGCAGGCATGTGTGATGGAGGACTAGAAGACGGTTGTTTAGCTGCTAGTCGTGACGATACTACAATTAATGCGCTTGACGTTGTGAGTATACAAATTCTTGTGTGATGCAACTATATTCTGGTTAGGGTTAATGGTTTATTTATTAACAGTTATTAACGTTAATCGGGAACCAACTTACTTATTAGAAACGATTTGGATTTTTTTTCTTCTGACAATACGCTATAGGCAAAGTAACTGCTAAAGATAGGCGGATGCCCGGTTGTAAGGAAAATTTGACCCATACCAGGGCAGGAACCGGTAAATTTTACGTGTTTCTCATTAGAGCAGACCGATCATTTGGCATTGGGACGCTTGGATTAGTTTGAAACCGGTTTCATCTCTCAGAACCAGCTCTCAACTCACACACACATACACGTTTTAGTCCATTGAGAATAAGAACTCTCAAATGACAGCACCATGTAAATTATACCGCTTCTCGCCTTATCCAGAATTCAGAACTGGAATCGGCCATCGAGTTTATGTAGAACTGTTGCACGACTAACAGTTCTACATATTTCAGTTATGTACTGCATGTACTGACCTAATCCAAATATGACTGGGGGCGTCCTCTTCATCGTGAACTTTGAGTGTTCGATTCCGGCACCATTTTCGCGATATCGCGGTCGGCCTTCGTTAACATATATGACACTCTCAGAATAAAAAAGCGATGAAATGTATGGAGCGTCAGTACATTTCATTGCTCTTCTCCTCTGAGCATGTCATATGACTATGGATATACCATATTAAGGTCCTTTTCGTCGTTTCTTTTTTCTCTGTTGATTTCGCTTCGATTATCTTATATTAAGCTTTAAATTTCGTTAACAATTCGGTTGGTTCATGGTTCATTGTAATTTTCTACTTTCCTATGATCATCTTTTGACAATTAATTTCCACTGAATTTACTATTTGTTTGTTAGTAACTTATTCTCATGTTCTGTCCATCTTTTCAGTTACACGATTCTGGTTACGATCCAGGCAAAGCACTTCAGGCACTCGTAAAGTGCCCCGTTTCCAAGGGTATTGACAAGAAATGGACCGAGGACGAAACTAAAAAGTTCATCAAAGGTCTACGACAATTTGGCAAGAATTTCTTCCGAATTCACAAAGATTTATTACCGCACAAAGAGACTCCCGAATTGGTGGAGTTCTACTATCTGTGGAAGAAAACGCCGGGCGCCAACAATAATCGCCCGCACCGTCGACGCAGACAGAGTGCCTTGCGTCGCAATCGTGTTACACGCGCGAGCAATACACCTCCGAAGAAGGAGGACACCCCGGAACCACAAACGGCGACGACGGCGGCCGCTGCGACCGAAACTAGTCGCTCTTCGCCCGTTGTCTCCAAGGAGGAGAACAGTTCTCTAACCGAGGACGACGTAAGCGAGTGCGACAGTGATTCCAGTCTGACGAACAAAAGGGATGAGTCACCGTCTAGAATGAGGACGCGAAACAAACAACAAAACAACACGACGAAAGATCAATCGCAAGTGGCCAATGGCAAGCGACCGAAGCGCGGCACGGAAACACCAGAAACCGTGACCGCCGCCGACAGTCCCAAGACACCGACAAAGGGCGGCAACGTCGACAGTGGCGGCGGCATTGGCAATAAGCGCAAAGGTGGCAAACAAGACACCCCGAACAAGAAGAAACGCTCCGATGTGGACGGTGCTTCTGCCACGGGCGGTGATGTCACGGACGATGGTGGCAGCAGCAACAACAAGGACAACAAACGTAAGCGACCCGATAGCCCAGTGGAGAGTATGAACTCTGACAGCCGCCCGGATTCGGTGATGGACGACGCCGAGTCGAATACCACCGATACGGCCGAACAGCAGTCGAAGGATAGCAAAGAGAATTCGGGCAAGGAAGATGGCAATACGGATATGGACATGAAATCCGAATGCATCTCCGAGAAGTCGGAGAAATTGCTGATATCATCCGCCGACGATGCCAAAGAAATCATCAAAAACGAAGACGAAGAAACGAATATGCAAGCACCCACAAGTGTACAATCGAATACGGCCATTGCGGACGGCAGCTTTGCCAAGGAGTCCCTACCTAGTACCATCGACGATAATGTACAGGTTGGGGCGAACCCCATACCCTTGAAGGTACCCACGATTGCCACTGTAGAAGCTCTGAATGCTTCTGTGGCGCGTAATGAGTTGGCTGCCGAACGCAAGGATGCCGCTGAGAAGTTGGAAATGGCAGAGCAATTGGCCGATATGCCCAAAGAACAGGAGATGCTGAAGAAGATTGCCAACATGAAGCAAGAAGTGTCGCAACAGCAGTTAACAGCTGGAGCTGCACCCGCCCTCAATGAGGCAGTCTTCATTAAAAAGGAGCCCATGGAGGACTCCATGGACGCTACTTGCAATCAGAACAGCAATGAGCCTCAGGATCTCAAAGTTAAAATCGAGATTAAGAACGAAGAGTCCAAGGCGAATATCGGGCAGCCACCAGGCAGCAGTGTATCTGCTGGTGGACAGCCTCCTATGCAACAACAACTCGGTGATTCGTCCGGCTCAGAACCGCCACCACCGCACATGCATTTGCACGCTGCCCATCAATCGGGAGCGCCGCAGCCTCCGCCCGGCTACATTGTGGACGGTCAGCTTAAGTACGGGCTGCCGCCAAACATGCAGAGTGACGTTGCAAATGTTGCGCCACAAGGTGCCAGCGGCGGCCAACATACGCAAGTACCGCCACACCAAAAATATCCCAATGACATGGACATGAAGTACAATGATGCCATCAAATACGAAGGTGGCAAGTTTACGCCGCAGGACATCAAATATCCACCGCCTCCGCTCGACCCCATCAAGTACAGCCAGGAAATGCAGGCTGCTGCCGTGGCGGCAGCTGCTGCAGCCGGCAAATACGACATGAAGTTCATGATGGAGCAACAGGGTAAATACTCGCTTGAAATGCAAGCCCATCAGCAGCAGCAGCAACCGCTTAAAGGCTACAATGAGCCCATCAAAATACCTGACATTAAGCCCGGTTATACGTTGCCCAATTCCGAGGGCAAGTATCCGCCACCACCTTCCAGTGGACAGCCGGCAGATGGTGCGGGTGCGCTTAAATATGGCGGGCCCCAGGATCAACAGCAGCCACCACCTACACACAACCAGGCCCAACCAGGTGTCACACCGCCGCCCGGCATTGCCATGCCCAAGCCGCATTATCAGCACGAGATGCAACATCCCTTGGCGCGTGGTCCCTTCGAAACGGGCCTTATGCTAAAATACGGCGATCCCATGGCCGCTAAATATGGACCACCACAGGCGCAGGATCTCAAATATCCTCCGCCTCATCCCTCGGGACCAAATGACGGACCCGGCAGTGGCAATGCAATGAAGGCGCGCGAAATTTCACCATACGGCGAAAATCTTATCAAAGGATCGCCATACGATAGGCAAGACTCTGGCGGCGGTCTCAAATATCCACCCTCGGAGAGTCCCATTGATGCTTCGGCACGTTCTACGCCCGGCCAAGACAGCCAAGGCAGCAACAGTAGTTCACAGCCATCGTCTCAGCATCAGCAATTCCACTCGCCTCATCCCTCACCCCATTTGCCTTCACCCGCCGGTGGTGGCTTGCCTCCTGGTATGCATCCACAAAATCTCGTTTCTCCCCATGGTCCCATGCAATCGGGTATGCCACCCGGTGCCTCGTCTGGTCCACCACCGCCCAATTCGATGCATCATCATCCCACACCACCACCCGGCAGTGGAGGTCCGTTGGGTCCGCAAGGTCTACATTCGCAAGTATCTGCCGCCTCGACGATGCCACCGTCATCAGCGGTCGTGGGTGCACCGCCACCACTCTCAACAACAGTTGGTGCACCCGCCGGCATGCACCACTTACAACACTTACAACCCGGAAGTGGCCATATGCAGCAATTGCATCGCCCTCATCCCGATTTGCCACCATCGATGCATCCGCACGCACCCATTGCACTGTCGTTGCAAGGCCATGATCCGCGCGGTGGACCTCCGCCGCCACAATCGCATGGCATGCCCCCGCAACAACAACAGCAGCAACAATCTTCAGGCACTGTACGCACGCCCTCACCGGCTCAACAACCTTTACGCAGCGTGCTGCACGACGATCGACTTGGCGGCGGCAATGGTGGACCACTTTCCTCGCAGTCGTCGTCCCGTGGTGAGCCCCAAGCGTCGCAGGTCTCCGCGCTACAATCGCCGCATTCACATCGCACTTCACCATTGCCCGGCTTGGCTGGAAATCCACCGCCCGGCTTCATTGGACATCCGTTGCCCATACATCCGCACTTGCCGCCCGGTCATCCGGCGCACGCTGCAGTCGGCCATCATGGTCATCACATGTTGGCCCACTCTATTGCTGGTATGGGACCGGGAGGCGGTCCAATAGCATTGCTCGCTGGACCACCGTCACTTAGTGGTCTACCCGAATCGGGTCTTAGTCGACGCACGCCGCCCAGTCATATTCCACCACCGCACTCGTCCGCTGCACCATCACCACACTCAATTGCGACGTCAGCTTCAATGCCCAGCTCCGTGACGACCACAAACACTGTGCCATCATCAGCATTTAGTCGCGCTAGCCCCAGTGTTCAGGGTTCCTCGCCTGCATCAGCGATGGGCGGACCCAATGGACCCGGCGGCGGCGGACCAGGCGGCAACATTACCCCCAGCGGGCTCAACAGCTCGCATCGCTCAGCATCGCCCGCTTCTAGTGTGAGCAGCTTGAGCAGACAGAGTCCATTACATCCCGTGCCCCAGAGTCCCCTCAGTCATCATCCCTCGTCGTCGGCGTTGTCCGCGGCTGCTGCAGCCGTGGCCGAACGCGATCGTCACGCTCTATTGAGGCAGCAATCGCCACATATGACACCGCCACCGGTTTCCAGTGCTTCAGCATTGATGGCCAGTCCACTGAGCAAAATTTATGGTCCGCAACCGGGTCAGCGTGGACTCGGTGCATCGCCGCCACCACACCTAAGACCAGGAGCGTCGCCGCCCGTAATACGTCATCCACAAATGGCGATGCCATTGCCGCTGATCGGGCCAGGTGGTGGTATTCAAGTGCATCCCGGCCAATCGCCGTACCCACATCCGCTGTTGCATCCATCGATGTTCTATTCCCCGCATCATCACAACCCGTTCGGTTCGCCCTACGGCTATGGTCCGTATGGCCCAGGCTTTCCGGCGGCATACATGAAGCCACCACCACCCACGGGACCACTCGATCCGGCCTCAGTACTCGGTGGGCATCATCCTGGTCTACCAGGTCCACCGCCCACACGACCAGACGATCCCAATTCGGTGGCAGCAGCAGCGGCTGCGGCGGCAGAAAAGCATCAACAACAGGCAGCAGCGGTGGCGGCGCAACAGCTCAAACAACATCAGCAGCAACAACAGCATCAACATCAACAGCAGCAGCAGCAGCAACAACAGCAACAACAACAACAGCAACAGCACCAGCAGCAGCTTCAACAACAGCAACAACAACAACAACAGCAGCAACAGAACAAGCCGCCTACACCAAAGACGCCGCAAGGCAGCAACAGTGGAGGACCATCGGGCAGTAATCAATCGACACCCACTGGTCTCCCTCCGGCAGGCTATCCAGGCTCGCATCTGACAGGTTATCCGCCGCCGCCGCACTCCTCGCCCTTCCAAGACGGCCAGCCGCATGTCCTCAAGCCCACATCGCACATGGATGCGTTGCGTGCACATGCTCAATCGGCCAACATTGGCATGGGGGGACCACATCATCCTACAGAACCATGTAAGAATTGGGAACAAATTAGATTTGTAAAGATTTAAAATTAATTTCCCTTTTTTTTGTCTAGTGCCAATTGACATTGAGCCGGATCCGGAACCAGAGATACCCAGTCCGACGCACAATATACCACGCGGTCCTAGTCCCGAGGCCAAGCCTGACGACACCGAGTGCCATCGTTCACAATCGGCTATGTAAGTCGCAAACGAATTTAATTATTTCAACTAGATTTCTTCAATTGCATGTCCTTGTCCTTTACCAGATTTGTACGTCATATCGATCGCGGTGATTACAACTCCTGCACAAGGACCGATTTAATATTTAAACCAGTGTCCGATTCGAAATTGGCTAGAAAGCGCGAGGAACGCGATCGAAAATTGGCAGAAAAGGAACGAGAAAGGCGTCAGGTAATATCGAATTATTTCACAGCTTCACTTTGTGCCACAAATGCTTTAACGGCGTAACGTCATTTCCAACCTTTAGCAACAGCAACAACAGCAGCAACAACAACAACAGCAGGCAGCAGCTGCACAACAGGCGGCCCAACAGGCCAAATTAAAGGCCGAGCTAAAGCCTCCATATGCTGACACGCCTGCGCTTCGGCAATTATCCGAATACGCCCGGCCACATGTTGCTTTCAGGTATGTTGAACAGACATGCCTGCCGTGTGCAATGCCTGCCATTACAAATTCATTGTCCTTTTGCGTTTGAAATTGGCTAAAAATTTACTTTTTCGGAATTTATTGAAAAAAGACTCAAACATTTATCATTTGTTTGATTTTGTTATTTTTTTCATTTCTTTTCTAAATTTACTTTTTGGCAAACACATATGGTCGATTTCTATTTATACAAGTCATTTCTTTATTACACCACATTTTTAATTTTACACTTAACATTTTGTCCTTTTAAAACGGAAATAGTTGTTTTGAAAATATTTTTGTATTTTAAATTATTTCAGCCCTGTTGAACAGATGGTACCATATCATCACCCAATGGGGCCCATGTATAGTAGAGAGAGGTACAGTTTCAACAATTATCTTGTATAAAAAAATACCCACATCCTCCTAAGCAAACCACACTTGAACACATGCATATTTTCCATTTTCGAATCATTACTTCATTCATTTATTTTGAAATTCATCTACCATTTAAAACCAACTCAACTTAGCAATTCCCCTTTACCGTCAATTCATTGCGCTTATTACCGAATCTAGTTTTTACAATTTTATTTTATTTCTTTTCTTATACCTTTGGTTGCAATTTTTCCAGCTTTCTTCATTATTATAATTTTTTCCTTAAATATAGTTTAACTTAATAAGCTTAATTGAATGATTATGTATTGTCGGTCTCAAGCTAAGCCTAACTAAAATTACGATGCAAATGCATATAATATATGCCATATATCATAGCACCAAGAGATTTTTGTGGTGGAAAAAAGAGAATTGAAAATGTGCATCCAATCCTCTATTTTTCATACGCATTCATTGTATTTAGTGCTGCGTGAAATTTGTTCTTGTAAACATTTCGCAACTTAATTCCAGATGCGCTGGTCTTGACCCCGATAATATATAATGGATTTTTACGAGGTACTACTGTGTAACAGAGTAAAAGACTAAAACTAAAACTTTTTATTCAATTTGCATTTTATTGCTAGAAAATATAAAAATGTTTTCACTTTTACCCAATTATTCTGTTACTCAGGGTCCCGTGAAACCCCTGCATGAAGGATATTAAGGCCGAAACCCATAGAATACTTCATATACTTCAATTCTTCATAACAACAAGATATCCTAAGTCATTCCTGCCAAATCACTGCGAAACAAAAATATGGAAAATGTTTATACTTTGGCGTATGTTGGAGTTGAAGTATTCTATCAGTTTCCGACTTTAAACATAAAAATTCTTAATATTTTGTAAATAATCGCCATCATATCACAACTATATATTTTCCCACATACTACGAGTCAAGGAATCAAAAGTTTTTCATTTGCAAACATTTAGCTGAATTGAATTTTTTGTTTTAAACAAAAAACACGCAAATTAACCCTTTTAATTCCTGACGACTCATATTTATTTGACTGGCTGCTTCGCTTAACCCATAAATGCTCAAGGTATCTTACCACCAACTCCTTATGGGAAAACCTTATTTTCGTATTTGTTCCTGGGGGCTAGATACCGACAGAAGTTTCGGAAATTTTCAGTCAAAGAGCAAAAGCCTAAAAATGTCGGTATTCGACCAACTTTTGAAAGAGGATATATCGGACGTTCCTTATTTCACAATTCCTTAGAGTCCGCATCTTTAAGGTTACAACTGATTAAAGATGATTATTCCGGTGCGAGTGTTCGGAAATTGGACCAATATCATTCGGGTTTTTCTAATAAATATATAAAAAGTCACTATTTTGTGGTTTCGACACATTCTCAATTTTGTAAGAAATAGTCAATATCCATTGCTTCTTTTTGTTGTTGTTCTATTAGTCAGAAACTTCGGTATTTTCAAATATACGAAATGCATTTAAGGGTTAAGTATGCCTCGAGACACTCTACTCCAACCTTTGCTTAACAGTTGCTAAAACTATCATTGCCCCTCGTTTGTAAAACTTTGTTTGCTAACTTGTCCTTTTGTCGCATTTTGCAGGGAATTGGAGGAAATCAAAAACGCACAAGCGGCTGCGGCTAGTCAGTCGCGCCTGGATCAACACTGGGAATACTATCGACGGTATGGATTGTGCGCGCTCATCGTTCGTCCACCTTTTCGATCATATTCTAAATTCAATTTCATTTGTCTTTCAGTGGCATGCATCCATCGCAGTTCCCGCTATATGCGAATCCCGCCGCAATTTCACAAATGGAACGCGAACGCTTGGGCATACCGCCGCCCCACCATGTCGGCATGGATCCCAACGAACACATGGTAAGACACGAGACTACTCCCAAAAACCCTACACCGAAAAAAATCAATCAAAAAAAAAAATTAGTTACGTTCTGACAAAACAGCATTTTCTTCCAATCAATCGTACTTTCAATCGTATTTGGAAAATTCAAAATTATGCGAATTAACCACAAGTGTGTGTGTATGTTTGTGTGTGTCTCTTGGACTTTGCATTTTGGTTAATTAAATGTGCATCATATCATTAATTAAATTAAATTAGACGAAAAAAAAACACGTTTTCTCTCCTCTAACGAACTAAACCTTACAATAACAATATCAAAATTTAACTCAATTCATTAACGGCAATTAACTGAAATTTAAAATTCCGCTTTCTCCACATTTTGTCATATTTTGTACGATTCACTCTGGTATTGTATCATTTTGTATGTTTAGCGTTTCTGTTTGTGCTTTAGATCACCCACTGTACGAAAAAAAAAACCTCAACGTTTTCCGAAATAACAAAGTTTAGACAAGTGGTGAGCAAGCTTTGGTCTTTCTGAGCAATGTTCCAGCGCGTATGTCGGCATTGATGTTGCTTTGCACACGAAACCTCTCTAATACTCACTCAAAACTGAGAGCAAAGCTTGTCCACCAATGGCTAAGACACTTAATTGTCGTAGAGAAGCGAAAATAAAAATGTACGTGCATCAGTGTTTTGAAAGTTCACATCAGTGTTCATGAGATCTATACTCGCGGGTAAAAAGATTATGAAAACTTAGATATTTTCATACACTATTGTACAATGCAAGCATTTTTTTTACTTTCGATCCTCTACCAGAACTTTGTTATTTATTTTTTGTGTTGTACAGTGTAGTGAACGCTTTATTTCGTTGCTATCAACAAAAAACAAAAAAAAAAAAGACATAAAAAATCAAAAACCAAAACCATTTGCTCTAAAACCACATTTCAATTTGGCTTCTTCTATTCAAATCAAATGATAACTAACTCATTAAACCAACCAATCAACCCTCAAACAATCGAATGATACCGTAACGTAAACGTATTAATTACACACTACTCAAAAACAATTCGCCACGTTTTTGAAAATCTAAAATTTCAGATACGATTGACGAGAGAATATCATGCACACTCTCATACTCATTTACATTTGCCTTCACAGCAGCAGCCACCGGAGGCCGGATTTCAACTGCCACGTGAGTTTGTATTCCATTAGTTGAGCGAAATTGGAATTTCGTTCGCCATTGCCATTGACAATTTATTTAACTAATCACAAATTTTTCGTTTTATTTTTTTATTTCACGTTTATTTTCCATATTCTATATTCAACTCACTGTAGCGAATGTTGGCCAATATCCGCGTCCAAATATGCTTATGGCCAGGGAGCCGCATTCTGATGTCTTGCTGCGCATGTCTTATGCTGATCAACTTCAGGTTTTCCATTACCCGGCATATTATTTTAACCTCATTAATTACATTTTTACAGTATTTACAGGCTGCCGAATTCCAGCGACAGTCGCTGCATGATCAATATTTTAGGTAAGTGCATCAGCATAATAAACAATGAGCACCACCAACAGTCCACCATCAACCACCTCAGCAACGACAACAACACAAAATCATAATTTCGTTTCGTCACAAATAACCGTCGTTGCGAGACTATAGACTTTGCGTAACCTTGTTTTTGTGCGTGGAGCGATTGTGTGTTCGAGTGTGTTCGTGTACGTGGGTCTGGTTGTTTGTGGTCGTTTCCTTGTGGACTTCATACATGCATTCATCATTACATATTATGTACCTTTCAATTACATTTCAAATCATATTATTTATATTCGTTTTTTCCCTTCATTTCAACAGACAAAGGCCCAGATAAATGGACCAAAGGCATTAAGGATCGTAATCTGGGTATCGTTTTTGAAATGCTTGTCGCTGTTGTTGTGGTTGTTGTTGTGGCGTTGCTTTGCCTTGCTTTTTGCTGGCAACAAGCACACACACACACACACACATACATACATCACATTCATTCTCTTATACGTTCCTTGCTTCCTTCGTTCGTTCGTTCGTACGTTCGTTAGTGTATTATGTTTTGCAAAGAAAAGAACATTGCAATATTTATTTTGAAAAGTTAGTACCTATTTCATTGATGCTTCATACTTTTGTAAATGCTGTACAATATGGAAAGGTAAGGTGAAGTTGCATAATTACACACTAGTATCGCAATATTTCTTGAATGTAAAGTCAGATAACCGAAAATAATTATACTTGCTACAAGTGATATATTTGAAATGCAAAACTTCCAAACATGCCATTTAACCCAATAAGTAATAATTAAGTGGGGAGCGTTTACCACAAATCGTTAAACTGCACACTGGTGCTTTGACCCTCGAGATATACGATCCGAGATACTGGCTCTTATAGATAAATTGCTCTTTACACAATATTTCAAAGAATTGCTCATGGATAGAGCCCAGAAATATATGATTTTGCCTACAACACATGGAATGCTCAGAGGAAAAAAGGAACGTGAACGTGTTAGGTATAGAAAAGTGTGCATATTTTTGATCGACATATTCCTGAATCGTTCCAACTACATATCGTCGTCGTTCTAACAGAAATCACTATGTCCATTTTTTTCAAATCCGACCATTTTTAGCCGAATGATTTGTAATTTCTTCTTCTTGTCTATCAGAATTAACTAAGTCCTTTTATCCCGATTTCTTCGTGCCACTGCCGCGTTTTCCAAAATACTTTTTTGTGTGTTATCAAAAAATGGTCCCTTTATGCATTGAGCGCAGCATCATTCAAATTCGATTAGTTTTGGTTGAATTGTTTCGCATTTTTATAATGAAATCTTTGTCAATCAGAACTACCTAAGTCCATTTGTCCTATATTATTCATCATAGCGCATCAATTTTCCAATTTTTTACTATGTATTATTGCTCAAGGGTTATTGTATACATTGAGGCCGAAAACATTTATATCCAACCATTTTTGAATTTTTAGAGCGAATTTTTTCTTTAAACGCAAATATCTCAAAACTATAAATTATGAATTAATGATTTTTGTTAAAACGATGACCATAATGCCTTATTTCTGTCTGTTCGTGTGCCATTTGGCGATTACTGTCGTAGTTATTGAGCTATTGACTGTTCTTTTTGCTTCTATTTGGGTAACATCGGATGACAACCACGCCTACCTCCCATACAAAATGACCGCCAAATTTCTATGAGTTGTTGGTCTGTCGAAAATGCTATAGAAGAACGTAAAGATTCCGATCTTTTCGCAATTTCTCAAAAAACCTGACGTAATGGCGAAAAACTGAAAACGCCATTGTGCGTCCATTTATATATAAAAAACTATACGAGAATATATAAAAAAAAACCATGTCGGCCTGTGTAATAGAGCCAGTAGTCATTCACCTCAGTTAGCTGTCTGCATTGTGCATACAAGGCCTTTTACAATTTAATTCAAATTAAAAATGATTATTTTCGGTTTCTGAGCAATATCAAATTTTTATGAATGAAAATGAATGAACCCACAGTAGGTAATTATGCAAATTTTTCCTTTCAAAATTTATTCAAAACATTTCAAATGCTTTCCATGTCAATTGGCACTTTAAATTTCATCTTATTCGACTTGATATTTAGTCCTTCGTCCGTCCCTACAACAATAAAAAGTTGGCTAAACATTTCCCACAAAAACTGAAATCAAAAGAAAATTTCAAAATTCAAAATTCCTTTTTTTAACAATTCTACATTTTTAAAACATTTCAACTGCAATATTTACTAAAAAATTAATCCAAAAAATGTTTACAATTTTATTTCTTTCCGCCACAACAGAAATCAGTTGCGTTAAACTACTTTAGCTTGTATTCCGATGGGTCTTCGAGGGATGAATGATGCACACACACCCACAGCCACACACAAGCCACAACTTATGGTAGCTTTTTCAGTGTGAATTTGCATAACTTTTTAGCTAAATACTTAAAACTAATTTTAAATCTTTACATTTTGTGCATAGTTAAATTATTGAAATTGAAATACATCATTTCAAAATTATATATTGAATCAAGAAGAAAACAAAACCGCAAGGGAAATTTCCACAAATTCTAAAATGTACATAGTTGTAGATGTAATACACAAACACACACACAAGTATAATCCAGGACAAATTCGAAACTCTATCTTTTTTTAGACGTATACATATAATTTAAACATATTTACTAAATTTAATGGAAACTATACACATACATGTAAACACACTTACATTTACGTATCTATAAAAGCTTACACTTTTTTGCGCACTTTTGCTGTACAACGTATTCAACATAACAGGCATAATTGCTCGGGAAAAACGTAGGAAATTTATTGTTTTTGTCTTTTTGCCCCACACACCAAATACACACCAAAACAGTTTCGATAAAGATGGTACAAAAACAAATTTCCAATATTTTGTTAATTTATCAATCAGATTCTCGTGGCATTTTTGTTTAGTAAGCGTTTTTACCCCCACAACCTTTTAAATATTATTGACAATGTGTATTTGAAACTATTCTATTAACAACAACAACAAAAAAAAAACACAAAAAAAACATGTTATACATATTTATATGCTGAATAGGTTCGGTCTGTGCTGCTTTCATTTTGGTACTTTATTTATTCGCTTAACTTAGTATTATTTGTATAAAAATTAAATTCATATATATATATATATATATATATTTATATTTATATTGTATTTTTATCTGATAAAAAAGGAAACTTAGCTTATTACTTGTAACTTAAAGCGGACCGCAGTCAGATGTGCAGACGTTTTCTATAAGCCACAATTTACAAATGGCAAATGTTTGATGAGTGCTTAACTTAGTTTCTAGTGTAATTATACATATATGTAATAATAACTTCTCTTTCGATACTATACATATAGGAATAAATATCAAAACAAAACAGAAAACAAAAAGCAGAAAAGGTGAAATCAAATATCACATAAATATTAAATAAAATATAATGAAAGGTGTTTTTGCGTAGAATTCGATTTAAGACAAAATCATATTTAACATAATCCTAGTTGCAAACATAGATTTTCCACACTCACACACATATGAGAATTTGCATTGAAATGAACGCATAATTTTGAATACATTTAAGATTTACCATATTACATTTGTAAGATAAATGCAAAACAAAACAGGACAGACAAGTTACAATTAGACATTGGCCAGCCACGTCGTGTGACTCTCATCTAAAAAAAAAATACACAATGAAACAGAGAGATTGCAAATATGCTAGCTGAATTCACACTTATTATACAAGAAAACATAAAACTTCTTAACTAATTACAATTATTGATATTTCCAATGAAAACAACAACAACAACAACATTTGAACAAAACAAAACCACACTGAGGAAAAGGAAAACACAACAAAACAAACGTAACTTATTTTAATAAACACACAAAAATTTGTATAGTAGTGTAACGTAAGCAATTATATTAAAAGTAAACATGAAAAGAAAGTAAAAAGAATTATTACATATTTACTTGAAAAACAAAAATACAAAAAAAAATAAAGCATATTTAATATCAAAATTAAACAAAAACACACCCACACACATTAAATTATTGTATGGAAATATTTATGCCTAAGAAATATTTTAAAAATTTAACAGCAATTACAGCAATAAATCTCAGAAATGACTTAAAAATCATTACAAAAAAAAACGTTGTAGTTTTCTTCATTTTAGTGGAAGTGCTCAGTTAGTAGAACATCTGACTTACAATCGAGAAGTATCGGGTTGGACATTTGGCCCGGCACATCCTCCCGTCAAGCTATGGCAAACTTAGCATAATTTCGTGTGAAGAAATCAAAGAAACGAAGTTGTAGCCTCAAAAAATAAATTTTACAGAATACAGATTTGATTGAATTTTTCATTCTAAAAGGTTATTAACTTAGGTACAACTTTTCAAAATGTATGAAAAACCTGACAACCGTCGTTGTTGGTTGTTTGGATTAACCGAAAAAAATTGTTAAAATAAATCTTAAAAATTCGACATAAAATAGTTCAAATGATTATTAAAGTTGTTGTTGTAAGTAGAGACCGACCGAAATTCGGTTTCGGCTTTTCGACCAAAAAAAGCTGCTTCGGCCGTGTTTCGGATTCGGCCGAAAAATAAAATATCGCTTTCGGCCAAATTTCGTTTTCGGCCGAAATTTCTATATTTCCGCCGAAAATTTCGGTTTCATAGAAAAATGTAACAAATAAATAACAAAGATTACACTGATCGACAAAACTGAACTTTTTGTGTGTTAAATATACTTGATAGACAAATTCTTATGTATTTTGCACGCTGGATACGAAAATAATAATACTGAAATTTATACAGCACAACAAATGCAATTTTTGTGGCGTTTGCAGGAAAATTTTTTAATTAAATATTTTCGGATTTAGCGTATCAAAATACATAAGGAACAACCAAGTGGATAAAAGCGGTATGTAACACAAATTTAAGCATTGATCATAGTTTCGAAGAATCAGAAGCGACAAAGAAGACATGTCCTATCGGAGTAGATCTACTACTCTCGCGATGATTTATAAATTTCTACTCCTCTACTTCGGTAGCAGATTTTTCTACTTTCCTCAAGATATTTTCTACTACTATGGTAAGAAATCTACTCCTCAAAATATTATGTGAGTTTCATACAATGCAAAAGTACTATTCTTTCTACAAATCTGCTTCCCCGACAGAAATTTCTACTACTCTCGTAGAATTTCTAGTACTCTACGCATAAACCCATATCTATTCCCCTCTCTTGAAATCTACTACCCTGACAGTAATTTCTACTACTCTTGATTTCCACGCATTTGATAATTTGCTTCTAAATTCATCTAATTCATGATCGGCCCATATTCATAGTCAAATTAAGCTCCAACTTAACTTTAGTAATCTACTAAGTTGACAGATAATACACTGAACTGGCAGCTACTAAGCTGGTGCTAAAGTTTAGCAGCTACAAAATTTGACTATGAATATGCGCCATCGATTTCAGCCTACTGATAACCTTAATTATGTACCACTTTATTACATTAAAACTCACAATTGTTTCTTTTATTTTTTCGGTTTCGGCCGAAATTAAAAAAATAAAAATTCGGCCATTTCGGTTTCGGCCGAAAAAAAAATAAACAATTTCGGCTATTTCGGTTTCGGCCGTCTTTTTCGGTTAGATTTACCGACTTTTTTTGTGTGTACTATCAGAGTTAATAGCCATTTCTCATTATTAAGACTTAAACTGTTCAATGCATTTTAATGGTTTGATAATATTTATTTAATATCATAAAATGGGACAATTTAATAAATAGACACTTAAATATTATTTCGGGATGTTGTGGATCGCTATTGGATTTGAAGTAGAAAAAAAACTTCTCTTTGGTGCCAAGCACACTTACAGATTTATCGGTTTCATGTTCGGCTCAAAATTTTGCATAGATTTTCGGTGTTCCCGAAACTAAATCCATTTTTGTCTTTTTCAATACTGATTCTAAAAGCGATCGGATAACACAACAACCCTGCTAAATGTTTTTGATGACTTCAACAAACAAGCAACACTCATAATATTATAAACAATTCTAAATTGGTGATTTAGTAAGTATTGAATGTGATTTATAAATGTTTATATGCTTAGACGGTCAAAGCCAACAAAGCCAATAAAATAGGAACGCCTTCAAAAGTCACAGCCGTTGGGTTTGCAAATGATTTCTGTTTACGAGGTATACCATCCGGTATCAACTTCTCATCAACCAAGTCTAGGCTACTATAATTTCGTCCTCTTATCCCGTCAACCCACCAGGATGGCGCTGCTTCGTAAATGGTATTATTATTAAGTTGCTGAAGGGGTTCGTTATTGTGTGTTATGGGTTGGCCTTCACGCATCATCAGACTGTGGCAACGTTTAATCTGTGAAATGTAAAAATATGTCGCACGTGATGAAAAGTAAATTTGTAAAAGGTAAAATGTGTGACTACATAAATATACAATTTTAATGAAATTGTCCGTCTGCCCACTTTTCGCCGCACCAGCTGTCGCAAACCAACTGTCGCAAACTAATATTTATTACGCGATTCGTTCACTAACCTGCTGCAAAGAGATGTAAATCGGTGTCGCGAAATCAATCCACATAATATCCCCACTACAGGGCGGTTTCGTCAGCGTACCGGTGTATGTAAAATAATTGGAAGGATCCTCAGTTAGGAACTGGTCCAAGCTGAGGGCATTTGCAACTTCAGCATATTCACCGGATTCGTGTAAGTTTTCCAACAGTTCAATGAGTTGGTCACAGTTCGGATTGTCCTCTTTTTGAACCTGAACACAAGAGGAAAATGAGTACTCGAAACAGAATCGGAACATCACATTTACTTCAAAGAAGAATGAAAATGCCGCCATATCTTCGCCCTTCGACAGAGCCTCTCTCATATCTAAGTTCTTTGTGCTGGTGAACAGTATTTGCAACTCGGCGGGAATCGTTCGACCACTGTACCCTGAATAAAGTTCATTTATGTCGTCACCATTGCCCGTTTGGAGCCAGTGAAAATGCAATTGGGAATAATGATAGGTATGGCCGCCTTTAAATGGCCCACCTCTTATATAGGGCGGTGCATCATCATAAACCAATTTCACCACCACCATGTCATCACTATACCGAACTACTGCGGTCTTCGGATTCTTATTGAATCTGAACATGTCCAGTGGGGGAAATGAGGCCGCCACTACATGGTACAAATTCACATCGGTGGGATTGGGATATTTTCCAATGCAAGTGTTATATTGTTCGGAGCCGAACGATGCTAGAAAAAGTTCAGAACTCAATATTAAATATTAAAAGAAAACTCGGAAAATTTTGGCGAGACTCACTTGGGAATTCTGCAATATAAAAAGAAAAAATGGGTTAGGTTTTTACAGTTATTTTTTGTATACAAACATCTATTTTTTAGTAAGTTGTTACTATAAAGCAAAGTTGGAATAAGATCCAGTACAAAAAATGCAAAACACATAACGAGAAAAACTGCTCATTTTGTTAGTTATTAATTCATATTTATTTATATTCATTTAATATCATAAATAGCACAATTTCTTTAATAGACACTTAAACATTTCTAATACAACTATTTAGCTTATCAAGAGCTTATCATTTTATATCAGGTGGCGTGCTGACTGACGGCTTTAACAATCAAGCAAACAAAATCATAATATCATACGCGGGCTTAAGTTCGAATAGAGTTTTAAATGGTAAACAGGTAAAGATGATGGATGGATGAATGTAGCTACACAGAATGAAGGATTTTGTACGAAATCACTGTTGTATACTAGAGTGGCAGTGGTATTTCATTACTGCAACACCAACAATATCGAAACGCCTATAAAAGTCACAGTAGCTGCGGTAAATGATCTCCATACAGCTGCACCACCGTCATCAGCGTATTCGGCATCAACAAAGGGTATGGCGCTCATCGGCGGCGTCATAGGTGTCACTTTTTGCGGTAATGCCTGGTACACGGTGCGATTATTAAGTGGCTGAATGGGACGGTAATTGTGTGTCAACGGTTGACCTTCGTGTGTCAAAAGGTTGCGGAATTGTTTAATCTGAAATGGGAAAGCAGTTGGTGAAAATGTGTTGTCGTCCGTGAGGATAAGGGTATACATTGACCGCAGGTAAAACAAAACATGTGTGGAATAAATAAATACAGTTTTAATTAAATGTTGTGATATCGCAGTAGATTCTGTATAATAAAATATTCTCTTTGTCATAATTATGCATAGACCCCTGCAATTATATTAATTAGTTTTGCTCATCAATTTGTAGCAACTTTCGTTTTTACACACAATTGAAACTATTTGCGCATTAGTTAAATAATCATATGTTTTAATTTTTAATTTTATACACGTATTATTTTAAATGCGTTCATTCAATATTAAAATCAAATAAATTGTTCGTATCAAAATTGGCAATTTGATTTCGTAATAACTCAAACGTGAATTAAAATACATTTGAATGCAAAAATTTAGTTCATATTCCACTTTAGTCAAATTCAATTCCTACTTAACTGTACTACCTATTTTATTTCACAGACAATACTGAGTGTTCTAAATTGTGTCACTCCATCAGCATTTAAATGGAAACGGAGATTATATTTATAGGCCCCATCCAGTAATGTGACAGAGTATATTAACTTTGTAACGCACATAAGGAGGCGTTGCCAGCATGGAAAAGTAGATGATTATTATTGATCAGAATCGAAAACCTAACCTATTTGGTCAGGCCCGTCTTTATGTCAGCCTGTCCGTCAGCACACGCGGTCCCATCAAAAATTACAAATTAAGTCCTTTTAGACCTAATTTGATTTGGACATGATTCGAGGTGCCATCCTTGCACTTATGATTTCGATATACATTATCATTTGCCAGTCATCAGGAATCGAAATCAGGTATTTTTTGAAGGTTTTTTCGATTCAAGAAATACACAAAAAACCACTACTAGGCACTAATGGCAGAAATTTGCAAAAGTATAAAACCACGTCTTTAAAACTCTAATTCGCAATTAACTTAGCCACTTTTGAAACAGTATTTAGTCTAGTATGGACAAGTATAACGATATATTATATTCTTGGTCAGCATCAGTCTGTCTGTCCGTCCTCTTTATTTGATTCAAGGGACTAGAAGTAGGCTAGGTGGCCCAAACTCTGGAAGGAGTTGGTATTGACAATGGTAGTCAGTCAACTGCCATGCATACTCCCATTAAGGTGAAAATCGTATTTTGTAACCCAATCTCGCTGAAAAAATAGAATAGAAATTTTCAAAATCAAGTTTGAAGATTTTTGGTATAGGGTGTTTTGTCCCAGTAGGTGTAGGGTATAGGTAAGTAGGACTGAAACATTTGTTGAAAAGTATGAGTGATGTTTCGCTGCTGTAACGGAAATTAAGCTGTTTCAAAATTCAAAGCTTCTGCCGATCTATACTGCATAAAATAATCATCTGCTTTTTGCTTATTATAAAAAAACAATTTTCAGGCTACATTTTCTAATATTAAAATGGAATTATTGGTTGTAAATTCATTTAAGGATTTTTTAGAAAGAACATCTATTCATCTATTTATGCAACACTAAATGCACAATGACAATGACATCTCTAAACCAAACATGTTTTTTAAACATTTTAGAAAATTGCATTCCATAATTTACCAACCTGTTCCGATGAGATGCCAATCGGCGTGGCGAAATCAATCCAGGTAATATCTTCACTGCAAGGTGGCGTTGTCAGCGAGCCGCTGTATGTGAAGTATTTCCCTAGATCGTCACTTATCAACTGACTCAATTTCAAGGGATATGTGACCTTAGCATATTGATCGGGTTCGCGTACCTTTTCCAGCAACTCGGCGAACTGCACATAATTGGGATTGTCCGCTTCTTGGATCTAAGCGCACAAAAGTGGGATATTATATTGAAAATCATTGAAAAACAAACTACCAACTTACGGTATAGAAAAAGGCCAGTACCACCACACCATCGTTATGCGACAAGGCTTCATCCAAATCCAAATACTTCGAGTTTGAGAAGACCATATGTAATTCAGCGGGAAATGTTTTATTGTTGATGCGATCCTCGCTGCCCATCGTATCGTTCTGACCCCAATGGAAATGCAATTGTGTGTACACAAAAATCTCCTCCTCCAAGGGGCCACCGGCAATAATTGGCATCATGTTGTCATATTCCAATTTTACCACCACCGTGTGGCCATTGTTCCAAACTAATCCCTTTTCCGGATATACATTAAATCGGATCAGCTCGAGTTCCGGAAATGCCTTCGGCATCACATCCAAAACGTTTATGTTGATCGGACTTTGATACTTGCCGCTGCAACTGTTATATTGTTCAGCCCAATGCGAGGGTCCTAATGGACGAATTGAAAGTTAACAATCGAATGAAGTAGAACTAAATTGTGTTCGTGATATTTACCCATTTGCCCGTTGTAGCCAAAGTCGCGGCCATATGCATTTCGAATCTCTGAAATTGAAAATAGAAAAATTATTTAGTTGTGAACTTTATTGTGGCAATTTTTTTTCAAAAGTCCAATTCGAACCATAATTTAATTTGTCATAATTGCATTTCAAAATTTCAATAGCTGCTCGTGGTCTGCCAGTGCTGCTCGGTCGTAATCGTTATTCCACAACAACAACAACTGTTGTTGCTTCACAGTCGCAAATCCAAAAAAAAAACATCGCTGAACGAACTGAACTGGCTTACCGTTAAATTTAGCTAAAATAACACCGCAAATAAGTAATCAAATAATTTACTTCTCAGCTAATTTAAAAGTCGTCAAGTGTCAATCCGATACGGAGTGAGTGAGTGTGTGTGTGTGCCTTTGTGATCATGTGGATATTACTCATTCTCGTTCATTGCGAGTATAGACTATTTTGGGACACTTTTTGTAACTAAAAATATTTCCCAAATGATTTATTCTGTTTAAAAATAGCGAAATAATTTAGCAACGCCTTCAAATTAGAACCTCATCGATATAATTGAATTGCAGACATTCTGTAAATTGATTGGGAATATTTATCATGTTACTCATATTTACGCATTTTGGGAAAGGAAAGTTTTGGTCATTTGATCTATAGATCGAATTAAACAAATAATAGTTTCAAATTAAATAAAAGACCGAAAATTCGTCAAAGAATTTTTATTTTGAAATTTTTAATCGTGATGACGGACAGAAAGACAAAGAAGTAGACAGACGGACATGGCTGAATCGGTTCAATTTCCGATGCTGATGGAAACGTTGTGTCAAAGTGAATATACCCTGCCACAGATACACAGATACACTACTGAGTATTATCTAATTATTGTTATGAAGCGTATGTCAAAGTATCCATCTGGGGCCAGCGCCATGGCAAAAGAAATAAGGTAGTGCCGCTGTCATTTACTTTTATTAAAATGCCGATTTGCTGAAGTATGTTTATTTGTAAACAATTCGAATAGTTGAACATAATTTGAAATATTTTTGGGAACTATACAATTTTTTAAAATCTTGTGGATAAAATTTTGAATTTCCTTACAATTGAAATGGTAGTAACATGCAAATTATTTTAAAAAAATCAGTTTCAAACTTTTAATTTTGCTTTTTACAATAAAAAACATTGTCGTTGTCGCTTCTGAATCTTCGAAACTATAATCATAACTTATTTTTGTGAGGGATTATAGGCAAGAGATGACTCTTCCATTGCAATTTTGACAAAAAGTACATTTTTTAATTTCGGATTTTTTACAACAATCCGGTAACATATCATAATCGGCTTAAACGTCAAATGATTAAGATGGCTGACAAAAGTGACAGCGGCACTACCTTCTTTCTTTTGGCATGGCCAGCGCTCTAGGTGCCTAAAGGAAAACCCAGCACTGATGTGAAACATTCCATGAATAAACTTTTTTTTTACGGAAATAAATACATATTTATGTTGGTAACAACTTTTTTTTAAATTCTACCTGACCATAAGTGGATTTGTTTGGTCAAAACGAATTTCACTCGAATACCTATATAATCAAGTCGAATCGTAAGCCCGGATTCAAGGTGCTCATTCAAGTGTGGACTTACTCTCAATTAGTCGTTAAACATCCGCCAGTTTACACAAATTTAGCCCTAAGTATACGATAACAACCATTTAAAAGCACGGTAAAAAAACACTAAGTGAAACCACCACCTAGCTCACGAGCGGGAACAAATTGAACTAATCCTTTAAGTGGACTAAACTTGAGAGCTCTACTAATTAGTTAAATTAAACTGTTTTATATTAACAAATAAGTAGATCATAATGGAACGATTATTTGATTTTGCATATTTGCTCAACTTCACTCACGCTTTTAAATAACGAAAACAATAGACGTCATCGATATAATTCGATTATTCGTTATGGACTTTGTATTAATATGCTCATATGCATAATTATACTAACCATTGTATACTCATTAGCCGCATACTAACAAAAAACATTTTTTGGATTTCGAAATTAAAATATAAAATTAAGTAAAAGCTTAATTGAATTTAATTCGTTAGATTAACAGGCCATTCAAAATGCAAACAATACTCCAAGCGTAATTATTATTACATGAGAACACGCTAGAATTGAATAAAATTTGCCACTTTCCTGCATTTCCTTTATACCGCATCACCACCATTTATTGCATATGATTTCGAGTATAAAATGTACATTTTACATTTACAAAAATTTCACCAAATCCATACAAAATGTTATTGGTGGCAAAATTTCGCTCACGTTAATCAACATTTTGATTGGCACCAACATGCAATGCCGATGCTTGCTGCTGGCTATTGCTTTATTGCTAACAATAATAACACTTTTTTTTTAAATTAAGTAAGCAACACTCTCAGGTATACATACAAACGATACGAAATGCATACTCGTAATGTGCAACGCAACGCTTAATGCAAAGATGAAATACTTCGTTTGCTGTTGGTGTTGCATCAAAAGTTTTACTCTGCGGTTTGTAGATTGCACATTGATTGCCACCATCACCAGCAATGACATTTGTAACTTTCTGCTGAGATAGTTCTGTAATTTATGCCAGCGTATCGACAACTATTTTAAACTAAGTTCATATTTGAACGAGGCGATTGTTAGTATCAACAATCGCTGACTGATTCATGAATTGTGTATCATGGGACCAACCTGTACCTACCGCAATTTCAATGGGCTTCTAGTTACACTCAACATTTAAGTATTAATGATGTTCAGATTGAATAACTTTTGACATTCACTTGTACACAGGCATTGCGTTAGTCAATGCGGCTGTCAGCATACTGGTGATTGAAACGATTTCATGATGCGATCAAAGTTTACTGTATCACACAACGTTACTAGAACACATACGAGTACGCATACACATTTAATAGCATTTAAACTGGAATTTATTTAATTAGAACAAATTATCTGGACGACAATTTAATTTGATGTCGTCACGCCTTGAATTCACTCGCTGGTGATTATTAGTATGTCGGGTAATTGCCGATAAGTTCTAATTCGATGTATCGAAAATCTAGTCACGTTTGTTAAGCGTTTGGCCCTTCTTATGGCAAGTTACTTCCTCCTACTGTGATTATGGAAAATAGATGAAACACTTCATTCCCATTAATTTCGACGTTAGTAATTATCACAGGCTGCCAGTCTGATTCTACAAACCTAATTAAATCTCAGAGTAATTAGAGGAATGCTTCGGAATTTTAAGTGATTATGAGATGTTTTGAATTTGATATTGTTTCAAAGTTAATTTCCAAATTCAATGGACTTTTTCTCTTCCTAGTGTATTAACTGTTAATAAACGAACCAATTGACATTTTAGTTGCATAATATTCAATCACATTCACATTTGCTTCCTACACAAAAAAACAACTACAGCAAACAATCAACATAAATTCCTCAATAATTCCTAGACAATTACCTGATCATTAAAGCTATAAATTGTATACTATATTTACAAATATAAATTCCTCAATTATAGGCTAAAAATCGTGGCTAGATAAACTCGGCTAAACTGTCAATTGACAATGGCCCCTATGCTGCCTGCAATCGACGCAATCGGAAGCGTTAATTGACCAAACATGAATCAGATAAAAAGGAAAATTTGACCACCGTTTATTTTTTCCACTACGTCACTAAATGACGTCAGCGAAATTTTCATATTTACATTTTTTTCTTTATTCATTTAGTACACTTCACTTTAATTCATATCTAATTAAGTGTTAACAAATAGTATCAACGTTACAACGAACGGCGGCGAATCATCATCATCGCTTGCCGTTTTCCATTAACTATAACTAATAATAAAAATAATATTTAAACGGTATTACTAGATAAACATAAAAGAAAACTAAAACCGAATTAACAATTCAATTCAATTTTGTATAATCCAACGTTGCCAAACGTTGCTTCCAGTCATTCATATTGCGAGATAATCGTTACCAATTAATTAAATTGTTGACCTGTGGGTGAACTTGCTGCTGTATGGTGTATCATCTCCCATTACCGTACTCAATTATGGAAAAATGCGTTCTGTTATTTTAATGAGCATTCATTAAATACATTCAAGCGCCAATTGACTTCTTCTCAATTGGGGTAAAGAACTTAATGACAAGTGTGTTAAGCGTAACGGGCAAAGTAATTGCTAATTAGTTTAATTTGCAAGTGGTTTTAATGATCATTTACACGTTACATGGAGAGCGATGGGAAAGGGTGTTGAAAGTGAATTTAAAGGGAAAAGTTTTTGTTTTTGGAAACAAATGTGATGTATTGTAAAGCGAGGTGACCAAACTATTTGTGGGTAAACAAAATGGGTAGCACTATTCCAGAATAGTATAATTGGGTTATATCGGGAAATCAAAAAAAAGTAGGATTCGAGTTGCCAAAAACGTTGGATCGCCAGCGCCGAACATTCGCTAAGTAAATGAAAAATAGTCTTTGCAACTTCAGGATCCTCCTCCAAAGATAGCCTTGATTGAAAAGGCCAAGCTACTGGGCACACCTTCCGACGAAGAAGTGACCACGAGTTATTCTGGTCAATATTCGTAAGTTCGTTCTGTACAGTGATACTGCAACTCTGGTTCTCCGATCTGGATATAAAACAGGTTGAAATCCAATTATCGAAAATTGCAACCCTGAGTGAAAAAAAATAGAATGAAGAACGTCAAGATTTATTTAAAATGGATAAAACGAAGAAAATACGAGAAATTTGTATACAAATTAGACGTTCTGATGCACAGAAGACGAGGACCTGCTCGCCAGGGTGTAAGGAGGCAAAATTAAGATCCTCAAAATCACGAGATCCGACCAAATGTTCAGTGGAAATAGTTAACGGATATTTCAAGAATTGGTAACCGAATTTCATGCCGGTGGAAACGTGCTATTTGTTATGAAATTATATTTGCACTTGAATGCCGACGGTTCCCTTAATGACACTAATTAATTAAATTAAATTTTGATAAAGGATGCAAAAAATCTCAATTTTTTAAAAGTTTTTTTTCAATTTATTAATTGTTTTTTTGCTATACAAATTGTTTGCCACATAAATAAAAAAAAAAAATACCACTTTTATTAAAATTAACACATTCTGCTAAGAAAAAAAAAGAAATAACTTCAAGCCACTTAAATGAGAGAGAATTTTATAAGCATGTCAGCCTTTTGTTTTATGAAGCCTCTAATCAATAGCCACGGGTGTGAATTAAAGCGTTAATAAAGGTCACGAGCTCTTTGGAACGCGTATTTGTTTCAACCGGATCACACTTGCCAACGGAACTAAAATTCCATCTCGTGTGAAAGTCATGTGCCATTAAATAAAGAAAATCAAACTTTAAGTTTGGTTTAATACTATTAAGGCTTAAAAGGGTTCAAAAGGCAGTCAGTCATACACGGAGAGAACTATTGCAAGGAATTATGAGATATATTCACAATATTGATACATTAATAAAAATAATCATAATTGAATAGTTCTTCGGCATAAATACCCAGGCTGAATATAAAATCAATCGGTGGACTAAGAATTTTTAAATTATGTTTTCAATATTGTGACTATAACATATACTTCATTCGAATAGTTCTCTCTGTGAATGCTGCTTTATAAGCTGAATTTAAACAGATTTTGTTTGTGGCTTTTTTTTACAATTACCTCAATTGACTTCAGCCATGTACGCATTTAGTGTGTGTGACTTTAGCGCTACTGTAATGTTAGCTTTTTAATTGAATTGGTTAATATTTGCAAAGTGAGCTCTCTCAAATATAGCGGGTATTCCGCGTACGTACGGAACATGATTCAATTCAAAGAAATTGACACCATCACACATGGCAAATGACTAATGCAATACAATTATGAAAATACCAAAAAATATTTATAGTTTATGGGTCAATACGAGACCATGATATAAAGCATAAACTACCAATCGGTTTCAGTATAGTAGAAAACGTATGCCAGTGGCCCATATGCCACAGCGGCAGCTGAGAAAGCGGTAGTGGTTAACAAACTAAAAAAAATGCCTCAATGTGGGTTGTTAAAATTTTTGAGTAAAGCCAAATTTAATTACGATACAAAGGCTTTTGTCCAAACTACCGAATCACGTTATTTTTCTTTTGTAGCTATTGTTGTGGGTTTGGTCATGGAAAAATTATTGAAATTGCCAAAAGCTGCACAACGATGTCCACGACTATGACTAAGTGTTAATTAATGCGGTCCTCTTTCATCTACTGAATGCAAAAAAAAATTGTTTACGTACATTTGACCAAGTTCAGACTTGCAGCTTGACTTGTTCGAGGTCGAAATTTTCATTTGCGAAATATTTGAAGTACTCACCTACATAGGTAAAAGTTATTATTGCAGTAAGAAAAAAACCAAATCTCAGCGACAATTTGTTGTGAAAGGCAAAAGCCATTAGGTAAGAGTTCATCGCAGTGGTTGAACACAATTAGGAAATACTAACGTTTGTGCAAACATTAAATAAATATGCTTGCATAGTCTGGCTGTACTAAAGCGGTGAAAGGCATTGGACAAGTTAATTGTATGCGCTCAAAAAACCACAGAGTCAATTTTATTGTGGTTTTCAGCATTTCGCAACGCATTCTTTGGTCGTAAGACTTTACGGTCATCCATAAGGTTAAACAAAATATATTTCTTCAAATTTCGCACGTAAACAATATAAATTTGAGTTATTATAAAAATGCTGACAGAATTTCCAAGAAGGGGTAACGTACAGATCTTCATAATGCAGTTTTAATTACCCTTGAATTGTCCGTTTCTACCTTTACAATCTTACTGCATATTATGTGTGCTAAACTATTTCAGTTCGCTGTTCCCAGAATGTGTTGAAAGCAAGTAATTGTGGTAGGCGTTTCAGCAGATATCGGCTCATTTAGTCGGATCTTATGGATATCCCGTATTTGAGACAGGTAACAAAAAGTCATTGAAAATAGACAACACCAGAGATGAACCACACCTACCTCTCATTCAAAATGGCCGCCCAACTAAATGCACAATCGACCTATGTCCTCTCTCCAAACTATAGAAATTTAAAAACAAATTTCTGATTGATATTCTTTGTATGGAAATGTATTCTGATTTCCTTGGTTTTCAATTACTTTCATTACGATTATCACTCGTTAGAATAGGCTATTCGATAAAGATTCTTCCAAGGAATCGAATGGTGCCGCACCGAAACGAATTAAGAAATGGATCGGAATCTAACGAAACTTTGGACAACTGTGACATAGCACTATTCTGCCATGCTAAGCATAAAATACTCATCTGCAATTTGGAAAATTTCATTGTCATTAGGCATTTAGTGTTGCTCTAAAGTGCACATATTTTTTAAATGATTTTCTTAAGCATAATACTTAAATGAATTTACAACCAACAATTTCATTTTAATATTAGAATATGTAGCTTGAAAATGATTTTATTATAATAAGCTAAAAAGCAGATTAGTATTTTATGCTTTGCACGGCAGTATTATGCATTAGGGTATCGATATTAATTTAAATATTTAACACTTTTGTGGATACAAAGTTCACAAAAATTAAAACCAAAACCTTTTTGAAGTAGTACACTTTCAATGCAATATGACATCCTTCGAGGCGAATCGTTTACTTGACATTAGAATGGTGGTGCAAAACTTTTGCTAAAACTTTTGTTATACCAAACAAAAAATGTCTGTGGCTGCATTAAAGTTTGCCAGCAAAATTCAAAGTCGATTTACATTTACAGGAAGTGTGCATTTAGCTTTTAATAACGCCTATATCAACATAAAGGGGTTATTCGATTCGAGAAATATTTTCAACAAATGTGGGTAGATTTTGGTGAAATTTATTAAGTTTGTATTCAATGTTTTCACTTTAGTAACTTTAAGAAAATCGGTACTTACCATTAATGAGTATAAAAGTAAAAACTAAAACCACGTTGACCACCTTTGTAGCGAACATTTTCACTGATTGATGGCGATTTTCAGTTGAAATTAGGTTTAGTTGGAATTTTTGACAATTGTATTTGTATTTGTACGACTGTAAACACTCACAAAACGATTGCCGGTTAGGCTAAACTACACCAAGGTTTGGCTGTGTATATTTTATATTTCGCCGCAACAATGGAACTCAAATTCCAACTCAATATAAATTCGTATCAATCACTAGCCACCGACGACTACAAGTACAATTGATTCAGTCAAATGATTTAATTTTTTATGTCTGTAAAATTTTCGTTTTGTAATTTTCTATACGAAAATTGGACAATTACATTGTTTGCACTGAGTTTTCTTTTGTTTGTATGAGTTTTTGAGATTTCCAGCGGTGTGTCTCTGAATGGGAGATCCGTTAGTTAATACTGCGACAGGAAAATGGCGATTATTTGCTTTCAAAAAGGTTCTCACATTAAAATGGTTGATTTATTTTTTATTTTGTACTAAATTGCACCACTATTTGTTAGTTCGTAATTATGCCGTGTGTACGATCGGCGGCAGCTCGATTCCGTGTTCCGTTCAGAAAAGCAGAAAAGCCAACAACCGTTCAGCAAGACGCACGCTTCAACATTGAATCGAGAGTTAACTTGAGCTGTGAATAAATGAATTAAACAAAGTGTATACGGTGGCGGTGTGCTCTGCTGGCGTTGTTGAAAAAAAGGCGACAAATTCAAGTCAGCCGAGGTGGCCACACACATGCTCATACGATACTCAAGCGACCGACCCGACCGCATTGAAGGGCAGGTACGCCGACAAGTTAGCAGTCAGTCTGTATGACAAACAGCTGTCAGCCAGACCGCATCCAAACAAGCCAAATCAACACGCGGACACGCCGCATTTCTTGTGCCACCACCACCACCGATCCGAACACTAGCACCTATTTTACGTTTTACTATTTGTTGAGTGTTAGCGCACAATTACTACGCTTTGTACTACCAAAACTGTAGTGGAATTTTTCTTCTCTTTTTTTTTTGTATTTAGTACAGATTGTTTTGATTTATTTTTGGTTGGTAAACAAAAATAACAACATTTTAAACGATCTGTAATTTATGTTGACGCTTTTATTCGCTTGAGCATTCTAGCAATCACAGCGACTTATTTAATATCAAATATAATTTTCGAAATTAATTTAATTATTCATTAATTGAAAACAGAAGAGTTCAACCGTGAAAGTAACTATTTACACAGAAATTGGTCATAAAATTTATCAGTTTTAGGAGCATTGCAAATGAAAATCTATCCCTTATTGGTTCGCAAATACGTATAGAAATAATAATTTGAAACTAAAACTGAATTTTTTAGGGTATTTTACTACAAAAAGGTAAGGTGTTGAGCATACCTCGAAATACTTTGTATTAGTCTCGATCTTAAATTCAACTGAAACCATTTTAGAAAATACAAATTGCACTAGACAAAATGGCCACCAATACCCAGTGCTATCTGACAGGTAGTTTTTATGAGAAATAATTCCCAGAAATATGTACATCGAATTCCATATTGCTCAAGGAAAGCCTTTTAGCTGCATTAGATCAATATTTATGGCATACAACTCGAATGCACCTCTGAATGCCATTTTTCGACATACATCCATCTGTAGATCCTACTGGGATCAGATGGACGACTACCTCGAATACAAAAATGGCAGCCAAATTTATTTATTTTCGTTTATCTGGAGAAATGCCTTTTTTTATTTGGTTGGGAGATGGAACTGGAACGAAATGGAATGGAATTTGATCGGAATAAAATGAAATTGGAGCAAAATTCTGAAATGGATCGGGAATAAAAAGGAAATTACCGATAAAATATCGAAAAATGTTCGATAAAGTTTACCACATTTTACAAAAAATTACGAAAAAAAAATCCCAGACGAAAGTATAGTATTCGTATGTGCAGGGTATTTTCGATTCGGTCAGACCGCAGAAAATTCTCATACTAGTTTTTACACCACTTACAAAATTTGTTTATAAATTTGGGAAAACAAAAACAATTTGTGTTTACCTTTTATTTCATTTTTCACAAAATGTATTTGCACATCTATTAAACATTCAGTTACGTCAAGATGCAACAAGGAAATATGATACCGAAAGCGTTCAACTGTGGCATTGACAATGACAGGTGAGTTTGAATGGTACATCCAATAAAAATATATTATTATGTTTTGTGGTTTTAAATTTTTGCTAATTGCAAGTACTTACCAAAAGGTAAAGAAATACAAATGAGTACGAAATAACTCTATATGTGTTGCTTAAAAGTGCCAAGTACTGTGGCAAGCAAAGGTCTTTTGGAAAAATCCCAAATTACTTTCGATAACCGATCGGCAACACTCAAGTTGAAAGTTGTAATTCCACTTGCGTAATGAAACGTTATTAATTGCCGCTGCTGCAGCTCGTTGCTCGGTTGCAATTGGTGAAAATTTAATGAGCCCGCTTTTTGTTGCTTTAAACTAATTTAGGAAAGTGCATTTTAAATTGTTAGTAGACACGACAGTGTAGTAGTGAGGTAGTAGTAAAGATTGCCTTTGACAGATTACAATTCGAATTTTCATAAAAAGCGGAAAATATTTTCAAAATGAAACTAGTAAGTACTTAAATTTGACATGTTAATTAGATATGCCAAACAGATAATTTCAAGGTGTGACATTAAATTGAACTTAATCTGATTTAAGTTGGAAACCTTCACAAAGCCTTAAAGTAACAATAAGTTAAAAGTATAACATAAAAGGTTGATGTAAAAAGCATTTGGAAAAGTATTCAATTGAGTACATGAAACAAATCGAATCAAATCAAATCAATTCGATGCAATTTAGCAACGTAACTCTTCGATGATAAAAACATAATAAAAAGACTTCGATTTTTTTTATTGTCTGTACATTTTGTATGGTTCTAGTATTTTTGTATGTATCTCTTTTAGTAAAATTTGCAAATACCGTCTCAATTCAATTTAGTATAAATGATTCTTTGAGCTTCACGTACCACACGCAATGCTTAGATTCAATGCGTGATGGGGAACCAGTGTGGTGTTTGTCAGACAATTTTTCGAACATTTTAGACTACATTTATTCATGTGCGTGCATTAGAGTGGTGCCTTTTTATGTGGCCAATGTTATTTTGATTGTGCACGTAGAAACGGCAGTTTACAATTGAAGCTACACTTTACATCGCTTCAAAACTCAATATCAGAGGTGGGATTTTTTTGGGGTTAACCTCTAGCTTGAATACAAATCATTCAAATTCACCTTTAACTGAGGGATAACAGCAATTCGGGGATCCAGTGTAGTTGAGGAGCATCTCTTTCTCTCTCGAGACGCGCCAAAGTCACTTGTGTGAAGCTACTTAAACTTTTTGCATTTCAAACACATGCAACGCTAAATATTTTCCAATACTTCTCAATTACCCGATAATTGCACTTAAATAAATACAACAAATTGATATCGTCGGCAATCGTCGCTCGTGTGTTTTTCCATAGTAAATAATATAATTTGGCTTACTAATTAGAACAGAACACAGAGCATTCAAAAGTCCTACTACATTGATACGCTTTCAATTATATTTTGAACTGGCACAAAAATACACGACACAACAATGCCCTCGTCCACTCGTACCAAAAGTTTGCCAAAGCTACATATAAGCTCAAAAACTCAAGTAATATGACAAACGATATGACAATAGATACGACGAATTTAAGGATTCGGCATTTGCAACTGACACGTGTCTCACCCTGCAGAGTTTAGTTTTAAAAGTCATTGGCACATCCCATTTTTTGTGGTCGTGGCGACGCAGACTTGTGAAATTCAAATAAACTAAAGTAGTGAAAGTAACGTTTCTACTATTTTTCTCTGTTCAATTTGTAAACTCTTGTTTACTTTTTCGTGTGGATCGTAATTTGTTTGTATTTCTGTGTGCGTTAAAAAATACTAATTAACTCGGCAATTTGTTTAGCGTTCTGCTGGCAGCAATTACGGACAGCTAGCAAATTCAATGGAACGTCCAATAGCATGCACCCCTCGGGGTTATATTTAAAATTTCAACGGACACACTCAAGCGCAGCCACTTATGTGCACATGTATGTATATTCAGCGACAGTTTTCTTAATTAAACATCTTCTTCGGGCGGCATCTCTTCATCTAATTTGCTTCCATATACATAATTATACTTATAGGTTACACGATTCAACAATTGCATACGTGCTGCACTGTATAGTGGGTTGGATACTACCATTCTGGTAGTATCTTTTCGAGCCTCGTTGTTCGTTGATTGCAAGAGTCGGAATTTAATGATTCTTGTTTGGAATTTAAAGAATTCTACGAGTATCTCAGAAATTTTCTTTTCATTTGAAGTGTGGGTTAAAAGAACTAAGTGTGCGATAGTTCCTTTGCGTTGTGGTAATGGTGGAAGAGAAAACTGTGAAATTACTTTTGAATACTCAATTCCTAACGACGACGACAAGGCCGACAAAATAGACTCGAAGAAGACTGGCCTGTATTTGTTGTTGATAAGAAAAAAACTGCGTTGACAACTTGTTTATACACTTTTTGCATAGACCTTACAGCAGTTTTTCTTCATAATAATTCCATACACAAAGTGACGAGAAAAACATCTGCTTGCGACTGCCAACTGCTGTAGAGACGGTCACGTTTCTTCCTCTCAGGGTATTTGTACCACGAATCCTGATGATGATGGTAACTATGATGATGGCGATGAAATGAGAACGCTATGGTCATGGTCGTCTGCTATTCAGTCGGTAGACACCCAACGACTCCACAATAACTGCCTCCTGACTTGTCAAGAGATTAAAATGTGGGTAAGCGTACCGAAAAAAAATAAATATGAACTAACCAACAAACAACACTGTACAATGTGGCTACAAATTGGATGTAGAAAATACACCTGTTATGAAAGCAAGTGGAAGAAGGATAATGGAAAAATTCGTTTTTGTTTGTTTGTTGTCATTTCTTGTATCAAGAAAGATTTTAGCGAACAAATATAGAAGAAATATAAATATTTAGTACTTATGTGTTTTATACAAAATTATGTCTAGTCATAGAAATGAAAATGTTCAAAAGCACTAAAACGTGTAATGCCCGTAATTGCTACGCTACATACATGCCCGTGCCCATTAGATATGGGATGCACAATGACAAACGTTGCCTTTCCTATTAAGTATGCATGTTGTATCTGTCTTTAGGAAAGCAAATTTGTTGAAATTACGGGCATAAGTCAAAAACGTTGCTTCAAGATAATCGTCTTTTTCATGCTTCACATACGACTTCAGAACTTCTTCCTAAGTGCTTTTTTACACCCTACACCTCGTGAGGTATATTCAGTTTGGTCTGAAGTTTGTAATGCCAATAAGGAGCCGTGGCTTATATATATATTCCGCATCACTTCCTGAGTTGGTTTAACACTATTGGTTTCACCATCTGTCTGTCCCCTTTTCTTGTAAACACGACTGCAGGAGCTAGAAGAAAGCTAGGGGGCCCTAGTATTGAAAATGGGTGGAATCGGTAAACTGCAACACTTTTATAACCTAACTAGCTAATAAGCCTGCCTTCGCCAGGGATTAGTCAAAGGGGCGGGAACCTCGCCCAGGGATTTTGAAATACAGATATCGCTGAAACGGACCTTGGTATAAGGGCGTTTTTCGGGACTTTGCATTTGATGTTGAAATTTCCAAATTCAAGATTTCGGCATTAAAATTAATTTATATCCTTCAATAATGTCAGCAACAGCCGAATGTATACAAATGTTAGTAACTAAATAAGAAAAATTAAAATATAGTAAATAAATCAAAGCAAAAAATGTGTATTTTTTAGCAAAATAGTTCAAATTTGATTCCTTCCTAAGTATATTTGGCTGTTGGGTGTTTTTCCCAATTTTAGCCAACATATTGCTATTGCATTGAACATAGTCAATCCAATAACTGTATTTTCTTTTAATAAAAATACCTTGAATACAAATATTTAAATTATAAAGGGTGTAACAGTCTAGATGGTCCAAATGGTAGGATCCAAAAATAAGAAAAAAAATGTTAGAAGCATTTACCCCACAGATGAAAAAAATATATTTAAGAATGAATGTAAATTGTTATATGCCATTAATACACATATATTTCTATCGTGAATGGCTTAGATGTTATTCACGGACACCTGATAACAAAAATGTAGCTTAGTAAAGAAATTGATTAATTGTTAAAATGAAGGGAGTGGCGAATTGGCTATAAATGCATATACAACATAAAAAACAGCGTCCAAATCGGTTCAGTATTTAATAAAGTAATTTAAATTAGTAAAAATTTATATTTTACAGGCTTTTCTCTCCCAAACAAATCTACGGAAAGTTGCATGTTGCAAGAACCAGGTGGTGTCAGTAGATGACTGCTCTCCAAATATGAGCAAATTTTCTGTCATTTCGTGGCTTATAGAACAGAGTTGCAATTTTTGGTACTTTTTTTTTGAAAAAGTGTAACAAAGAAATCAAATATTTGATTCGAATTTGTAATTTATTTTTTTGTAGATTCTTTTTACATACTCTATGCATTCCCAAATTGCAATTAAACTTAAAAAAACACAGAAAAATACATATTTTTTGAAAATAATTTTTATGTACCAAATCATTTCTCTAAGCCACAGCTTTTGACAGCTCTCCCTACTGACATCACCTTCTTATTGCATCATGAGAAAGTTATATAATATTAACAGGGACAAAAGTTTTAAAAGCATCAACTCGAACTCAAAAAGTTATGAACACTTTCCTGAAGCATTTTCAGAATATCTGCTTACAACACAATGCAAAATGGCAAATGTCTCGAAATTTTCAATTTAAATCCAATCCACTAACAATTATTTCATAATAAGTACCTACATACATATTTCAAAAATCGTCTTATGAACACATATTGCCACTTCAATGCAAATAAATTTTAGAGGAAAATGGCTTTACACAATGACGTTAGTAAACTATTAGTATTTCCTCTTACTTGACAACTACGTACACGCTTCTTCAACTTTACCAATATGCAAATGATAAACAATGTTTGAGTTGTAAGTTTGAAATGTCAAGATTGAAAGTCGACAAGTGGCTCCTTCTTAGCATCTGTATTCCAAAAACCATATTAAATATGAATATTAACTTTATTTGAAACCTAAAAAAATGGTTTAGAATTTTCCATAAGCGGTTTGATATAAACTTTCACTACAACTCAAAGCCAAACGCTAATTTTCATTTCACAAGCAACATTTTATCGACTAATCTCTTTTACAACACAAAACACCACAAAGTGATGCAGCTGCTCTACTGGGAATTTTGTGTCTGTGGTTGTGTTCATTCTCCCAGCGAAGGCCTAATGAAGTTAGAAAAAAATAGAATATTTGAATAACTCGGCAATCGTTCAATTTGCACTCGCTAGACATTACCAAAAAAAATGAAATGGTTTTGCTGAATGAATGAATGATGATGAATGCTGATAAATTTTTTAGATTGGAAAAAGTTGCAGCTCATACAAATCTTTTTGTGAGTAATAAATCTTGATGATAGCCCGTTGAAATTGTTTGATACCAAAATTGAGGAGTCGAAAATAGAAGAGGAAGGACATTTCTCAAACAAAGTCATTTCGAACAATGAGACTGTGTCCATCTATTCGGAAACGATTAGGAAGAACTCACTTACTCAATATTTGGAACAAAATACAAAAAAACTAGTAGATACAATTTTTGATGCACTCCACCTCAATTCATACTGACTATTTCAGAAATACAAACCTTTTCGTGTTTTCCTTCTTTATTCGGTTTGTCCCTACATCAAACAAAAATAACCACTAAAATCATTAAAAAAAAATTTTACAAAACTAATTTCATTAATTATGCCTAAATGTATGCTTTAACTATTACTCCATTCATGGCAAATTAACACTTTGTTAAAATGAATTGTAAAATTAATTTTTCAATGTTACTCATACGCCAAGTAGTGCTACCAGCTTGTATATTTTTTGTAGACACTCCAACTACAGTCAAATAAAAGTAATTGCCGCGTGTTAGTGTTTTACAGATGATCTATCATTCCTGTTAAAACCAATAGCAAAAAGTATCAAGAAAACATGTTTTTCACTCAGAATAATACCTTATCGCAGCGAGAAAATCGTGGAAAATTTACAATTTAAAAAAGAGACACAAATTCCAATAACAATTTTTCGCTCAAAAGATATTACTTAAATGAAATTCAAGCGAAATACCTGTGTATATATTACCTATATTACTATTATAAAAATTCTGCGTGAGTACGTATGTGTATGAGTATATGAGTATGCATATGTGTATGTATGTGAGCCCATTTTTGGCAAAAACGGTCGACTGGTCGATGTAAAATTTAAAAAATTCTAGTGACGAAAATTCTGGACTGATATCTAATCTGTTTTCGTGTAATGATGGTTTGGTTCTTTGACAATGAAAAAAACAATAATCAGTACGATATGGGAGACTTTAAATTGTGGCCAGGTGCATTTGAACAAATATACCTTTTTTGGACACTTTTTCCAATTTGGAAAAAATAAAAAAAAAGTTCGTAAAGTTCTGAAATCTAATAAATATTATTGAAAAAAGATCAGACTATAATTTTACGTCCAAAAATTAGTTAATTTTAAAAATACGAAAGAGTATTTGTGATGAAAATTTTATGGTCGAAAAATCGACCATTGGCCAAAAGTGTATACCAAAAAAACACTATTACCAACTTTTGGAAAAATTGTCAAAATTCTAAAACATTTTTTACCACAAAACTTTCTTTTACAAAGTAGTTTTTGACCAAAGAAATTAATCGCATAAAAAAAATTTTTTTAAACCCAAAAAAAAAAAATTTGAAAAGTAAGAAAAAAGTATAATTTTCTTGATAGACCCATAACGGATTAAAGTGCCCTGGGACTCGATAAATAGACCTTTAAATTGATACCAATATCAATACTATAACATGTGGCTGTGAGCCACCGTAAATAAAACAGCTTTGTATATAAACTTTTTTCCCGGGACTGTATATGTAAAAATGTGTCATCCTAACGTTGTGATCGTCTAATTCAAAATTCTATACCCTATTTTGGTAATTTCTAACCATTAGAAAGCTTTAAATCTAAAGAAGGTTACTACTTTAAACAATTTTTCGGAATCTAAATTTGCAGAAAATGTATACGTTATGGGCCAATGGTTGATTTTTCGACCACCTTGGAAAATCTAATAGAAAAATTGGAAAAATTGTTTGACACCGATTTTGCAATAATAATACTTACAGATGCTACCTCTATAAATTTCATCAAAATTAAAAATGGAAAAAATTTTTTGTGGATTTGGGAGATCCTTAAAAAATCGATTCTTACCGCTTTTTGCATGGATTACTTCGTTAAAGAGTTCTCTAACGAAAAACGTTCAGGGTGGGTGTGTGAAATATTATTCTAAAATGCTATTCACAAATTTTATACAAGCCTTGCAACGCCGTGTGTGTAACAGCTAACATTATTAAAAATAAAAAAACGAATTTATTTTTATTTTATATTCCATGTTACCTTGGAGGACCTCTTCAGTAATTTCGTAGAAAAGCTCAAAGAAATGCTCCCTTAAATAACACAATGAAAACATTCAAGTAAAAATGTAAAAATGCGTGCGTCGTAGGTTAGTGAGTCGAAATAAGTTCAATATAAACACGCGAAATCGTTTAATGTTATATGCCAATGATTGATATTTTCTATTGAAATCTTTAACAAATATTTGCGGAAATATTTCTTAATTATCATCTTAATACGCTACGCAGACGATATTGTGATAGTTTGCTTTTCTATCAGTTGAACCTAACCAAGAGAAATACATTTACTCCTCTTTCTTCTCTTAAATCAACAGACTGCGCAGCATCCTGAACTGAAATGTGAGAGTAGAAATTTCATTGATAAAAATGACAGCATTTCGTCCTACATAGTCAGTTAGTCACGGACCGCAGCTGGGTAAGGTGCCGACCTGACCTTGCATTACAGCCAGCTAGCATAAATCGGAAACGTACAATTCAAGTTCAATTTAACGGTTGGGTGAAAGTGAATGTGCAGCAGTGTAGGATATTCAAAATGCATTTCAATCGATCGAAAATATATGGTGCTCATCATGTTTGTAACAATTAATTCGAAATTAGTTTTGCTCCTAAATTTAATTTCAAGTTCACTTGAGGTATTTGTGCCACCTGATAGTATTTTTTTGAGAAGTGTGCCCCGTAAATGCAAAAATAAGAAAAAGAGAAAAATAAAGTGAAATAACAAACGAGAAATGAGATCACACAAATCTGAATCCAAAATGAAATCAGAACATTTGAATATTTAAATGAAGCCTGCTTTCAGGCGGTGCGCATTGTCACTGTCGTTTCAAAATTATCGCCGGTCGTTGAATTAATTTTCAATTGAAAAAAACCTTTTAAAGTTAAACAAAAAGTATACAAACAAGTAAAAACATAAACTAGTTACACTGTATTCTCGGAAGAAAGTTCTTGAATCAAAGCGAGCGGGAAAAAAGTGAGGCCGAAAATAATTGGATTTCGATATAATATCGAAGAGTACTGTTCTCCGCAAACGAAATGAAAGGATTTGCAAATTTGCATCAACTGATTCCATTAATGTTCTACCAATTTGGATACAATCAGACGATGGCGATAATGGTAACTGGTGCATTATACAAAAGAAGCGTCCTCGCAATTAATTGAAGGACTTGTCGAATGCTTAAGTAAACCAATGGTTTGTACTTACAATGAATAAATTACTTACGAGTATGCTTGGCAGTTTATATTTTATTCGTATAAATTCCTATGAAAAAGTTAAAATTTTGTTATCAATATAAACTTTGAAAAATCAGTTATTTTTTACACAGAGCCATTTTATCAGAAATTCTTTTTTTTTGGGCCTCCCCCAGATGAGGTAACGAGTTTTGAGTTATAGTTAAGTGGAAAATTTGTAAACAAGCTTTTCTGCAGCTTCCTCTTTATTATAATTCTTTGAAGCTGGCTATACTGGAGATGGAAATCCTTTTAGACCGCTATAGTCCAGCCACAATCAAAAAGAAAATAATAGAGAGTGAACTTTCTTCGGCTGCACCGAAGCTGAAATACCCCCATATAGTTGGAGTTAAGAAGTATATCGAACATAAAAACATTTTGTCTTTTCATACAAATCATTTCGCTTTACTAAAACCCGCTTAACCGAAACCAAATTTCATCTCCAAATCACAATGATTTACCAATTAAACTCCGCCTAAATGAAACACAGAAAGTTTTAAGAAAGTTTTAAGTAAAAAACGCGGGTCTTGACACTTACCCTTGGCACTACCCATTTATAAGAAACAATTTTTTCTTTTATGCAAATTTCGCTTAAGTGAAATATTTCTACCCCCACACAGTGGCTGGGTAGGCTAACTTTGACACAAAGTTTGTAACGCTTATAAGGAGGCGTGCCCGGTATGGAAAAGTATATATATTCTTGATCAGCATCGAAAGCTGAATCGAAATAGCCATGTCTGTCTACACGATAGCGGTCGCAGTTTTGAAGATATCGACTTGAAATTTTGGGAACATTTTTTACATCAAAAGAAAGAGCAAGTTCGAGAATCAGCCAAATCTGACAAAAACTAAAGTAAAAACTAGGGATGTGACGGAGCTCCGCATACGCTTCCGCATCCGCCTCTGCATCCGCGGAGCATCCGCACTAAATTGACATCCGCATAGACACCCGCAACCGCAAATCACACATTTAAAACATCCGCACCCGCATTCGCACCCGTGACATGACATCCGCATGTATGAGGAACTTTTCAACTTATAGCTTTTTGCACTTTTCTGAAACTTTTTTTACTGTGTTTTTGGTTTTTTCTCAGAAACTATAGGCGATCTGTGCAAAATGTTGTCAGATTCAGTTTCAGAACGTCAAAATACCCAAAACATAAATTAAAAAAGCGCAAAAAATTAAATTTTTTAGAAAAAGTTGTTGAAAACATCCGGCTCCGCATCTGCGGGTGTCATTTTCAAACATCCGCATCCGCCTCCGCAAAACTCACATCCGTCACATCCCTAGTAAAAACTAGCCAATAATTTTTTCGAACGTTTTTTTGCTTTTTATTGCGAATAACCGTTTTACAGTAAAACTTTTACTACATTTATGATATTACACCTAATAATAAAATTAATTTGAAAATGTTTTCGGGTGTTTTCTGCCTTTTTGCAAAAACTGAAAATGTTTGGCAACCGATGTGATCTGTACTACAAAACGATTGCACACTAAACAGGAGCCCATTATGAATCACAATTAATTAAAATTATATACTTACTATTTTACATTATTCTAATTATATTAATTTATATTATTAGCAAAGTGTAAAACCACACCGAACGACTTAACGCCTTATCACATCAAAATTGGCAATTTTACAACTGGCCAAGCCATGATTGCGATTATGTTAATCAAAACTGAATTAATTGCAATTTGCAACTAAAACTTACGTAAATTTTTTTTAAAGCAGAATAAAAATTGAATGTTTGATCATAAATAAACTCAACAGCACCGTGGGATAAAGTTCGCATAGCTAACGGAAAAGTTAACAGCGAAATTCATTATAATTCCAAATGGCTTTTATTATAAAAATTCCATGAATTTATTATACACAAACAAATTTAGCGGCATTTTAAATACAGTTTTATATTCAATTCTAATTGAAAGATTCATTAGAGTACCAACAAAAGTAATTATATTTAAAATGTCATAACTTCGTAATCAATAACGTCACATGGAATCATACAAACAACACATATATGAATTCTTTATACCCTTAAGCAGTAGGTAAGTTAAAGATAAGACATTTTTGTAATTTCAAAATTTATAAAAACGATGGACGATGTGGGCATCACAATGAAAATATAAATGTGTGAGAAATATTCATCATCTTGCTAGTACTTAATAGGCACAAAAACACTTTATCCGCACGCTCGTAGCTTTTATTTCTTTGGTAAAAGCCTGTCGACAAGCACTTGAAAAATTGCATACTTTATATCGTCTCTCTTGTAGTGTCATAGGTGCCAGCAGGCACGACAGTCAACAACAAGCCAGACTGCATGCATGGGTACAACTTTCATTTAATAAAGTTTCCTCGAGATTAAGTACACATGTATGCTGTATGTAAAACCACAAAATTTGCGAAATGTTTAACTACAAATGATGCACAGCATGTTCAAATGTAAATGTAAAATACGTTCATTGGCCCGTTTAGTTGCCCCACTTTGGCAGCATTTCTCCGGTTATGAAAAATTAAGTGAACTGATATCGCATTGAATGCCATTTAGTGCTACTCTGGGCTCACAAGTGGATCAACCCTTGTAAACTTTGCCTCATTGCTGTTAAATAGAAGCCACCACCTCAATTTTTTCTTTGCAGTGCCCTTGCACATTCCGTTTAACCGTTAAGTGGTAAATCAATAATCTACACAATATTGCAAGTGATGCATAAATATTGGGAAAAGTACTAGCGGTTCGTTTCGCATTTAGTCAACATTAAGGGGTATTCACTTTTTCGTAGTATTTGAGGTGTAACGCCTGATACGAAAATATCAATGTGTTGTTTGCAAATGCAACGGAAATGTGCCGATGCACTGCCCTACAGTCTAGAGTGGAATCGGAAGATATAAATACCCTAGAAGTCTGTCGAAAGGTGCTTCGTGAATTGCAATGAATCGGATTTTTTTTTATCAATATAGCCGAAACTTAACACATTAATAAATAATAATAATTTTGTGATAGGGACATTGAAAACTAAGTAATTTCACAAAAGCAATTTGTTGAAAAATTAAAAAAACAAGAAACCTCTTCAGTTATCACATTTTGACATTGTCTAAAAGGAAGAAATACGTTTGTTGCTTCTGTGTCGTCTGTTTAACAGATACACAACATAATATCTTGGTAGGGTGTACAAAAGGGATCCTAGTATTCATAAAGCAGTTTTAAACAAAAACGGCCACTTCTAGACAAGTGGCCCTATTGCACCTTGCTCCTCAATTGGATGCAGTAAAACGGCTTTTTAAAATATTTAAATGTAATTCTAAAACCAGATAAAGGGTTTTTGTGTTAAATTTCCATTTTTATTAAGTGAATTCTATTACGAGTTTGTGTTTGTAAATTCCAATTAAATACTATCTTTGGAATCCACAAATTTTAAACAGATTTCAGTTTGTGATCTAATGAATATTTTATTTTGAACAGAACACTTACAACACCTGCAGAAGCAGCAAATGTTACTTTGTGTAACAAAATTGACAGACGAAAAATATAAATTGAAACTTTTAATAATCAGCTTTTTAACAAAGATACAAAATTTTTATTTTTATACCCCCACATTCACTGTGGTATACTAACTTTGACACAACGTTTGTAACGCCCATAAGGATGCGTGTCCGGTATGGAAAAGTATATATATTCTTGATCAGCATAACCTCTTGAGTCGATTTAGCGATGCCCGTCTGTCCGTCTGCCCGTCCGCACGTAGCGGTCGCAAATTTGGAGATATCGTGATTTCGACATTTTCACATATAAATAGGTCAAAATGGGGTCTTGAGATAAAAATTGTTTTTTGGCGGATTGGAAATTTTTAAAATTTTGTCTTGAGACAACCTTTTTATGTTCGAGGTACTTCTAAATGGATCATACTGTGTGGGGGTATTTCAGCTTCGGCGTAGTCGAAGATAGTTCACTCTCTAGTTTTCTTAGTTTTTGTTAGGAGTTCAAATTTTGTTTTGGTCGGTACAAAATGCAAATCAGTAAGGAGCTAACAAAGTATTGTTACAACGTACAAATATAACACCCATCGCCATGAAATGCTGAAGGCTGCATTAATTTAGAATTAAACTTACAATGAGTGATGACACCTATGAATGCCAACTTTTTTGATACACACTACAACTTTTTACTTGGATATTGGCAAACCCCACATCGCCCCACCCCGCACCACCTTTAGATTTCTGTTTTTCGTTTGTCGGCCTAATGAATTATTTGCTTCACTACCAATCAAAACTAATATGCATACTAGACTGACAGAAGATTCGTGTGAAATTTTATTTTCTTTCCAACATGGTATACACGAGCAAAATCGAGTGAAATCGACGGAAGTTGTGATGATTTTAATCGACACAGTTTTTTTCGATTTTTTAAAGATTTGCCTAATTTACAATATGCAAATTGTAAAAAAACGCAATTAAGGACCAAACAATTTATGAAAATGTCACGTATTAATTGCGAAACTAAAATGGTTGCACTAAAATGGACTCTTAATTTGAAATCATCGACCCTGAATTGACTAATGTATAAAATTTTAGCAAAATCGATCATCCTTCAACAAAGATGGCAGCAACCAAATTCGCAACTTCAAAAAGTCATTGTCAGTCTAATGTATACCCTTTCGAAATCCAATTTGTAAAGACATCAAAGACAAATTTCACACTATCGAACTTTACTCTTCCTCGTTTTGGTTGTTATTACAAGTATCAAATTTTGAATATCAATTAAATTTACAATTCCAAGCACCTACCACATCAAATTGAGAGGAAATTTTCCTGTTGGTATTTAATTGGTTTAAGCACAAACAAATTCTGAACTTAAAGCAGTGCGCATCCTTATCCTTCAGTTATTTAATAATTTAAGGCGTTCCATTCCATAGTGGTTTAATACTTCGAATCAAAATTCAAATTCATTGCTGTAAGTACGCAGGGTTCCTTAAACACTGAGGTAATTACAAATTTTGATTCGACGTATCAACTTAATTCACTATTGAACTGGACGCCTCAATTATTTATTCCTTGTTCAAAAAAGGTTAGGTTAGGTTAAGGTGGCTGCCGGAACACCGACACACTTAGACCATATAAGGTCCATTGTGACACCACATGCTTCTTGCTGCAATTATCAAGGGCAAGTATATGATAATTGCAGGGACCTACGCCGAGAAAAAAGACAGCAGTGGAAATGACAGTCGGGCACTGTTCTGTTTTTAACAGAATAACTGTTGTTTTAAAGTATTTTTGTTTGATTTAACAGTTTTACTGTTGAATTTAACCTTTTTTCAACTTCTCAAACTGTTAAAAAAAACTGTCAATCTATTTTTCTATTGAATAAATAAAAAATGTTGCAGCCAACGAGATTTGAACCCAGGAGTCCCTGGGTACTAACATGGCCTTTCAACTGACTAGTCCAAATGTCAACAGATTTGACAACCATCAAAATGATGTTATGAACCGCAGAGTGTGTAACAATGAGTTTAACAGATAGGAGAACATAAAATCGTATATCAGTGTCTGTTAAAAGGTTACTGTTCTTTTAGTTCAAACAGTGTTGCCAGGTTTATCGCAAGTTTGTCTCCTTTTTGTTCAACTACAACTAAACTTTCATTGGTTTTGATTGTTCATTGTTCGTATTTATTAAAGTTTTCTCAAATTTTCATGAATTCCTTGCCCATTTCTTCTTTTGATAGGATATTCCCAGAATAACAATGAAAGTCCTTTCATATGGCAACTGTGGTAGAGAACCGATCTTGTGTGTAGCACATTTAAGTTATTCATTTATTGCCATGTGCGCATGAATGGCATCATTGGCGCGATGGATAAGATGTAGGACTATCAACCAGAAGGTCGCAGGTTCAAGCCTTGTCTAGAGCGACTACAAAAGGACAATTGTAACTTACTTTAAAAACATTTATAAATAAAGTTAAGAAAATTTTGAGTTAAGACAAAAAAAAAACAGAAAACATTTTTTTTTTATTAAAAAAAGTTATTTTAAAAAAATTAGCGACGGTTGTACAGGGATTTGAACCCAGGCTTCCCGGGTAGCAGTCGGACATCTTCCCACTAGGCTACGGTTATCAACAGCGCAGCAACTGTCAATTTACCAGTTTAGACTATGGGATGGTTTTTAACCGCGAAAACTGTTAAATTGACCTACTTTTTCGTTGATTTTACTGTTTTTTTTCTCTCGGTGTACAGTTTAATGCCGAATCCGAATGGAAAATTGAAGCATTCCTTGGCAAGTTATACTCTCGTAAGTTTTGCCAATGTTTACGAGAGGTGGCGGTCTTTACAGAAAAACATGTCACACATATTAATTCTGTATCTTGTCCCGGGTAGGGATTGAACCTCACCCACTCCGATGGCGGTCTTTACAGAAAAACATGTCACACACACTTTTCCGGGTAGGGATTGAACCTCATCCCTTCCGATCGTGACCCAGCAGAAGGCAAACACTTAACCAACTGGAAACAGAACCTTAAAAAATGAATTCTCCATAAAAATGGATAATAACGATATTTTAACGAAGTCTAACTATATTCTGTCACTAACTCGGACAGACTCACAATCGGAATAACTACATTAGCCACCACGCAAGACGAATGGGGTCGTAACTATCGATTGGTGTTGCTAATGTAATGATTCAGATGAGGAAGAATCTCTAGAACATCTACTCTGCCACTGTCCGGCCCTAGCCAGAAATAGATGGAAGATTCTTTGCTTTAAAATCCGCTACATTTTGACTAGATGCAGACCATGGAAGAAGGATCAAAATCTTCATGTAAAGGATAAGAGATTTTGTGGATCCATATGTGTTATATGTAACCCATTTCCACATTATTTTTGTAAATATCGTATTACGAGGTGCCGAATTCATATCCGACCTCAAAAACCAACAAGTTAACTTTGGTGTAAATATATATTTCGCTGCCGCACTTGTATTTGATGTGAAATGTAATGAAAATGCAAACAAACTTTGAAATATCCCCGCGAGTGCAATAATAAATTCACGTTTAAACGTTTGTTTCCTTCCAGATCGTGCTGTGCATGCATAAGAAGTAAAAATACAAAAATCCACAGAAAACTTTTGTGAAATGGCGCCAAACTTTTGCTGAAAAATTATAAAAAGTTGAACTTTGTTTTGACTCGGATTATATACATACATTTGCTGTTCATAACTTATATATTTTGGCTTCTCTTCTAAGCTTGATGTATGAGGAAGAGCTCTTCTTCTCTTGTTCCATGTCTGTTATCTGTATTCTTGTAAAATACTTACTGACATTTGAAGGGTGAATTGATTTTTTTAATTCTTTCAGGAGATCTTTTCTATTCCTGCATTAATAAAATACAATTTTTCGATTGATAATCTTTCAAGTGCAAAATGTAGGATCCCAATCCTTTTGATAAATAGTTTTTGAGTGTTTCGACTTCAAAGAAACTTTTCATCGTATGGATGAAAAATGTGATGCAATATTAGGCAACCCTTGGCAATTGTTACTTTTTCAAATATGCACAAACGTGTACGAAATGTGATCTTCCACGTTACACCATTTCTTATTTTACCCCTTGTTACCTTGTTACCCCCTTTTGCAGTTGAACTGCGCGCAGATGTTTTTAAATTACTAAGTTACAGTTTCAATTTTAAAATGAATGATTTTACTCCACTCCACAAAGACTCTTGGAATATACATATTATATTTGAGTGAAGAAAAGCGGGACTGGTACACTGCTCGCGAAACTATCCTGCAGCCACCAGCAGCTGCATTTTATATTCCCAGACTAATTGTCAATTACTTATGCAGAAAATTGACAAAATTGCTTCAACTGTTGCCAAACGCCAGAACTGGCTCGCCTCAATTTGTGGCATTGTGAGTGTCAACAGTGCAGCTGGAAAAATGACGGTTCAGCTACGACCAATTCGGAAAGAAAAGGAAATAGATTATTTTGCCTCTACTGTGTTACCAGCCAAGAAGTTTTCACGCAAAACAGTCTGTTTTCCCGAATAACAAATCAATGCCAGGCAAACTTTTTGTTAGCCGGCTGACACTGACACAAAGATTTGTGGTTTTTCAAATGCCAAGCATTTTGAGGAATTTCATTGAAATGTCAATTAGGTGCTTCTCCTGAATCGTTTAATATTTCGTTTTCAAATTGGACGTCATTTACTAAATTCGAAGAAAGGTACCTACATTTTTCTTGTTGCAAGCTTTGATTTTCACTTTTGGATGGTAAAGTTTTGGTCAATTGACTTAAATTAAATACAATATTTAACCTCAATTCTGAAAAGTCTATTCCTATGATGTACCCTGTACAGAGTTACGTGTGAGAAATAGTAAAAAGTTTAAGTGCATATTTCAAGAGAATTCTGCAACTAAGAAAATGAAAACAAGATTGTTTGTAGGAGTTTTTTAACCGTGTAGCAGTTACACGAATCTGAAATCGAACTTTTTTTAGAAATATTTTTAATTTCTGACATTCATCGATTTTATTAGTGGTTATTGTTTGTATTTATAAGTACGTAATCTGCGTACTTAATTTTTTATAGGACCAATCGGTACAATAAAGTGAAAAAAACCGTGAAATGAGGTGCTCATTTTCAATATTTTCGACCTCATTTTCGAGTTCAACGGGTAGTTTTTGCTTCATTTCCAAGTTCATACTTGCCTTATATTAAATTTGTGATATTGATTCCATTTAATATTAATATTTTTTTTGCATATCATTTCATATTTAAAATTTTAAAAGCACGTCAAACGAAAGGGTGTTAGGTGGTGTTTATTTTAATCTGTTGAAATTCGTTCGAGCGTAAGGCGTACAAAATAAACTGAAATAAATATTTTAAAAAAACTAACTTATTTATATTGTCAGATTTTATTATTTAAAAAAGAGGGCAATGAGATAAACAAGAAGAGGCAACAGCGACCGAACATATAGGCTTCAAGCCAACCAATGGAAAGGACAAGTGAATGGATGGTTGAATAAGCATTGTTTAATCAACCTGATAGAAGTGAAAAATAAAAAAATTAAAACTTTTTGTGCTCATGATATTGATTACATTGAAATGATGAAATGCTTTTGCTCCTGGGCTTTGATAGATTAAACAAGAATTATATCATTCAGCTATCCACAGGATAACACCAGAGTGGGAGAACGAAAAATGCTATGAAAAATAAATGCTTTAGTGTGAGCTATTGATCTGATGTGTGCTATTTACTTATTAATATTTGAGAATCATTTTTGGTAAAACTTTTTGGGATATGAACACTTTTGTGATTGGATTTTCAAGAATAAAGAATACATGTCATTTGATGAATGTTGTGTTGTTAGCTTAGGCAGACCCAATTCAATTAAAATTTGTTGAAAATAAATGAAATTTTTTTAATATTTTCGAATCGTGTTTACTGATGCTTTTGAACTTGAACGAAAAAATATAAAAGTCCTTTGCAAAACGAAATTAATTCCAAAAACTTAATTAATCTATTATTTTGTATTTGGTAGAGTGAATACCTGAGCAGCAAAGAATACCTGAGCAGCAACGAATACCACAAAATCCACATAAATGAGAAGAAATCAACCAAATGCACATAAAAGCGTACACTTAAGCGATTAAACAAACGGAGCCCAGAAAGCCCCGAAACCCAGCGAAAACAATAGACGGAACAATACACGTGTGGCCCACTGCACTAATGAAAATTAGCACCAGCACCAGCACCAGCACCAAGAGCACAGCACTATCACCGACAGCAACGTCGTCAGCATTGTCATCGTCGAAATCGCTTATTGCGCTAATCGAATTCGATGAACGAAGAAGTCATCAAATGGACAAGAAAGAGCAGCACGACCATCGCCAGCACAAACAGTTCCACTTTACAACCGTCATTAGTCTGGCAATGGACCACAGCAATAACGCGGCAACAGCAGCAGCACCAAACATCGTCTCGCAATACACCGAATCGTTGCTAACGGTGCATTGTACAGTTTTGTCCTTTGAGCAGCAAAAACCACATCAGCAGCTAAGAACAGCTACTAGCAGCAACACGAACGGCACTTCGGTAATTTTTCAAATGTCAACCGTTGGCAAAAGCAACATCAAAAGCAGCAGCGGCACAACTACCAGCACGGTCATCGTTACTGTAGCAACAACGATGGCATCCGTCTCGATGACGGCCATGGCTGTTCCAACTGATTGGATAGCCACTTCCACTACTAGCACTGCTCCAAATCAATCTGCAACGAACAGAGACCTTCTGATTGGCATGGATTTAGTAAATGAGACGTTCAGGTATGTTTCAGTAAAGTATAAAAATAGAATGAACACTAACTTAATGAGAGATCTTAATATGAAATAACAATTGCATTTTATTGAAGAATGGTCGCCGAGGGCTTGAGTGTGCGTTTGTGCTTTTCAATCTAATACATACTTACATATTAGGAAAGTTTTTTTTCGCATCGATTGTAGCGAAGTCAACTTCAATTGCCACGCGGCGAAAAGTTAACTTGTGTCCAGTTTGTTCATTAAACATCCGTTAGGCGTTAATTATAAAGTTTCCTTTTTTTCGTATTAAAACCTTAATGACTCAAGAACATGATTCAAGAAATAGAAAGAGAGAGAGATAATAAATCATCGTCAATGGAGAAATTAGTATGAAAATCAAAACAATAACAAATTAAAATGCAATAGTAGCTCACAGTCATAATTTGCGTCTAGTGGTTTTTATTGAAAAGTGTTAAACTAATAAATCATCATCATTAATTCCAATTTCTACTAATTGAAGCATACTGCTAGCAAATGAATACAAATATTAGTATCAATGGAAAAGTTTATTCAATCATTCAACATTTAAATGGAATAAAAATTCAACAAACATTTTAAATGGAACGGGTGTGACATGAAAATTATCGAAAAAATATCGAAATTATCGTAAAAAAGTTGTATTAGAAATTGACATGGGAAATTCGTATGAATCCGAATACACTATCACGTAAATGTCGTTTTTTAATTTACGCTTGGGTGGAGCATGTTGAAATTCTCTTTTCGATAGGACCAATTTTATATTAAAATGTATATTAAAATGTAAGCAAACAGTATATGTTAATAAAAAGAACATTTTCATTTCCACCACCGAGTTCGGCTCTTCATCACACTTTTCGTCATAAACTTTTTATTGTAAACTGGATGACTACGCCCACTGCTTTTCCTCCGTTTCCCAAATTTTTGCAATTCTTTTTTATATGAAAATCACGAAAATGAATCCTTTCAAATCTGTGACACTAAAAGTTGATTTTCTTCTCCAACGGCGTGTCACATTGGCATTTTTATCTAACCTTGAAAGTGAACTGTTGAAAGTTATGATTACCAATATTATCTGTCAAAAACAGTCACAAAAATGTGACAGTAAATGGGTAAACGACATGGTAATATTGAAATGGTCCAATGACAATTCCAAACAAAATAAATAGCATTTGAATAGCATTACACGACCCAAGAGCAGAATTAAATTATCTATTGGACTCCATTCAATTGGACAATAATGTAATATGACACGCTCATAGGAAATACGTGGAAAAGCTGACACTCAATACATTTGTGAGCGTGTCTGCTGTTCAATAGGGTGGTAGTGGTGGAAGTCATAAACAAAATCAACACGTGTTACTGCACTTTAAAGTTTCATATGTAAAGCATATTGTATGTATTTTGGGAAAATTGAATTCAAAATTCGCCCTACAGTTGCGGGATTTTATTAAAAACGCTCGCTAACTCTTCGAAGAATAAATTTTGAACGTAATTCAGATGCCCTATAATAGATTTTTGACCATGTTCGCGGGGTTACAGGAGCTTTCAAATTAAAAAAGGGTTCCAAAGCCCTTTCGTTTTTAATTTGGGTGTTTTTCCGTCATTCATTTTTTATTCTGGGCAATTTTTCATTTCTGTATCTATATTACGTATAAAAGAAACGTGTATGTTTTGCTACCAGTGCACTGATTCTCACCAAAATTTATATATGTGTTCTATGGGTCGTGAGTCGTGTTCGTGGATAGGTTTTGACTCGACCACTTTTACCGCCCACAAGTTAGTAAAAACTGCTATATCTCAGACGTTTTTGGTCGCAAGAAAATTTGTTCATGAAATTTGTCATAGGACCACATAATCTGGGCTACAAATGGAAGGAATTAGACAATGAGGCCTTGCACCGCACATACACACCAATATTTCAAAGTGATGACATGATTTTTTGCTTTCAATTATAAGCTCAACGGTAAATATGGTCGGAATTGGACAGCGGGGCGTGGCACTTCCCATACAATTCAACATTTCAAAATGCTACACTCCCAATAAATATATTGACTTTGTCACAACGTTTGTAACGCCCATAAGGAGGCGTGTCCGGTATGGAAAAGTATATATATTCTTGATCAGCATCACCGCCGGAGTCAATTTATCGATTTCCGTCTGTCTGTCCGTCTGTCCGTCCGCACGATAGCGGTCGCAGTTTTGGAGATATCGACTTGAAACTTTGGGTACATGTTTTTCTCGTGAATACTGAAATCAAGTTCGTGAATCAGCCAAATCGGATAAAAACTGGGCGTGACTCCCATACACCGAAAAAAAAGTTAACATTTTTCAAGTCTTTTGTATGGTTGTATTCGATTGGAAATGTTTAGAAACGTATTTTTGACATAGTCCGAGGTTCCGGAACCACATATATAAGGGTCAAAATGGGGTCTTGAGACCAATTTTTTTTTCGGTGGATTTGATTGGAAATGTTTAGAAATGGATTTTGGACATGGTCCGGGCTCCAAAACCACCTATAATTGGCTCAAAATAGGGTCTTGAGACCACATTTTTTTTATGTTCGAGGTACTTCTTCCTACTGTGTGGGGGTATTTCAGCTTCGGTATAGCCGAAGATTGTCCACTCTCTAGTTTTCATTAACTTATTAGTAAGTTATAAGTAAGCTAGTAAATTTATAAAAAAATTCAATAAAATTAAAATGAAAAAGGGCCACAGAAAATGTTATCTTTTTCATGGATGAATGGAATAATTTTATGTGTCTCTGTTATGAAGCAGTTGTAAATTTTACCTCAATTTCACTAAACTTATCCTCCGAATTCTTGTTTCTTTGCAGTCTTTATCCAGCGCTCATACACTACCACGGCGACTATGATGTTTCGTTCATTGCGAAAATAAATCCATTTTGGTTGCAATTCGAGCCACCAAATACACGAACCTATTTCATAATGGCAATTATTTACATAATCATATCAAGTGTCGGTTTGATTGGCAATGCCCTGGTCATATTCATGTTCATGCGGTAAGTTCAGAGTTATCGGACATTTTGTACCAATTTTCCTTTCAAAAGAAGAACATTTTCCGCGAATTCCACTTGTCCAAAATGGCAATACTTTAAATACATATCTTGTTACTTACAATTCTGTGTTAAAAATAAATGAATGATTTCTTATATACTTTTGCAATATTTCAATTGCAGTTGCAAATCGCTACGTACACCGGCAAATACATTAGTCATTAACTTGGCTGTGAGTGATTTATTGATGCTTATTAAATGCCCAATTGCCATTTACAATAACTTCAAGCAGGGACCGGCACTGGGCGATATTGGTAAAATTCTATTTATAATTTATTCAAAGATATTTCGTCCTAAGTACCTCCAATTGCGTTCACAATAATAAAAAAACATATTTTTTTGTGCCTCACTACTCTTCGTTCATTAGTTCACAAAATGTTCCCATGCATTTACTTGATCCGACTTTTTTACTTCACAACAAATAAAAGTTAAAAACCAGACAATTGTCGCTTTTAAGCCAATTTCTGTGTAATAACTACTGCTATTATTGGGAACAGCACTTTTCGCTTATCCGAAAAAAAATTATACTTTAACTTGAAAATCTGAATGCATGTGCATTTGAACGATTACTGTTATGTATATGAATACCGTTAGATGTGTTTATGGAGAAATAATAACTGAGCCGAAGGATATCGAACCGATCGTAAGAACTAATAGTGCGCTGATATTATTGTGAACGCAGCTGTACTTTTTTATTTTCAATGTAAACAATAACATTCTTTACATCCCCCCGCCTCACTTTCGCACAATTATCGAATTTAGGATGTCGCCTTTATGGCTTCGTTGGCGGTCTAAGCGGTACTGCGTCGATCGGGACATTAACTGCCATTGCCATCGATCGCTATAATGTCGTGGTGCATCCTTTGGATCCACTGCGGAAGTCCTCCAAGCTACGTCCGCATCTCATCATTGCACTGATCTGGGTGTACAGTTTCACATTTGCCGTGGCGCCCGCGCTCGATATTGGTTTGTCGGTGTATGTGCCGGAAGGTTTTCTCACCACCTGCAGCTTCGATTATCTGGACAAGGAGACGGGGGCGCGCATCTTTATGTTTGTGTTCTTTGTGGCGGCGTGGTGTGTGCCGTTCGGCACAATTTGCTTCTCGTATTTCTACATTCTGAAGGTGGTCTATTCGGCGAATCGCATACAATCGAACAAGGATAAAAATAAGACTGAACAGAAGCTGGCCATGATTGTGGTGGGCATTATCGGTTTGTGGTTTCTCGCCTGGACGCCCTACTCGATTGTGGCGCTGATGGGTGTCTTCGGCAAGGAGAAGTACATTACGCCGTTGGGCTCCATGATACCGGCTTTGTTCTGCAAAACCGCGGCCTGCATTGATCCGTACATTTATGCGGCCACACATCCGCGATTTCGAATGGAGTTTCGACGTCGTTTCCTGGGCGGCACCAGCGAAATGCGACGTTCGTCTACGGTTAGGTCGTCGTATATGACGAGATCGTCGACTACGCGACGCTTGCGCGTGATCAGTGATGTCGATATGAAAAATCGTCTAGCGGAGAATAATAAAAATAATAATCTGACTAGAGTGCCGGAGATGATGGAAGAAAATGAAGATTTCGATATTGTCATAGAGGAGTTGCGAGAGATGAGCGATTCAACGCAACAACAAAGCCGATTTTAATAATTTGAAAATCACAATGATAAATTGAGCTCGAAGAGTTTTTCTCTTCACTAGGGAATCGAGACTCTACTGTAAATACAAAGATAACTGATTATAACTCTCAATTTGTGAATACTAATTATGTTTTGGGTTCACACATCTCCAAAGATATTACTGCAGAAGCCATTTGGTAACTTTTGCTCACACATTTTTTCTAGTTTAAGGAATTACATTTAAGATTTTTCCATACCTCTTTATATTCATATCATTCTCCAACTATTGAATTATTCAGACATTAAGTCAAGGTAGATTAAGGGTATTTATATCAATTTCATGTTGAAAACACGCTTGAATGGGCAAAAACAATGAACGCTAAAATAATATTTGATGTTTGCTTTATATTTTGAAATAGAAGATAGTGAACTTTACAATAATATTTTCCAATGGCTCTCATAAAGGAGGAAGCTGTTATTAAAGGTATTTCTCTGGAAATTTAAAAGGATTCTGAGTACTGAACTACAAACTAAATAAAGAGGCAGCGTATGTAAGTCGTTTCTGCGAAAAAGTGATTAAAATACTCAAATACTACAAAACACAATGTTAGCCGCAGTTTTCATTGAATGGAATGCATGTGTACAGCAATGTTCGCATCAATAGTCATGCCAAGTTTTATTCAACATTGTGCTTCACAGTTAAGCAAACTAATTACACAGTGCAATACAAATACATTAATTACTTATAGAATACATTAACCTCCCATCTCTCTTAGAGGACTTTTCAATTATTGTGACTATTTTTTTAGATGGACGATTTATAGAATCAGAACAAGCTTAAATGGTGATAGATAATTTTTTTTTTCAAAATTATTTGAAACTTTGAGGTCTTTTGAAAAGGAAACAGAATCCGATAATGAAATACATAGTACGCAGTTGTACTACTAGTTGTATGTATAATTTTAGAGTAATCCAACAAAACTAATTTGAAAAATAAGTTGTACAATTGTTGTATTTTATTCGACGCTTATCACCTGATTTGGGTAAATAAATTGTTATATTTGTGAATGCCTTCATTAGAATTCCCTTGACAAATGACATTGTACCTGGAATAAAATTGAAATGAAATTCTGCAACAACGAAAAACAATCCAATAAAATTTGTAAATTGTTCAAATGGAAATGTGGATTTTTCAAAAGAAATGTCTCGCTACCTTCACACTTCTAAATATTTAAGTGAATTAACTGAGTACCTTGTTCAGTTCGTAGTATTAATAAAATATTTAAAAAGTATTAAATTCCAGCTAGTTAAGAATATAATAAGCATGTAAGGTTTACTTAAGAATTCAAACTCAACGCAAATCAAAAATGGCATGCCAAAGAGCTTAGTACAAAGAAATCTGAACGAAAACCTCTTTAAAATAATTGAAATTTAAAATGATTTTAATCTTTTAAATTGAAAAATGTTATATACTTACATATTTACAAAATGATAAATCTGGCAAAGGCAAAACCAACAATGGATGGTTCATTGCGAACATCGACATTCCGTTTTTGCGACACAATGGGAAGTCAGTCAGTCACAAATTGGCATAGCATATTTCGACTGCTATTGTTAGGAGTTGCGCCATTGTGTAACGTTTTACCCTTAAAATGTGGTTTTTTTGCCAAAGTTACTGTTTAACAAACAAAAATAAAATGTCACTCAACAATAGAAGGAAATATGCGTTTATTGTATGCACAAAGGCATATAATATTATTGTTTTAAACTATATTCACTAGACCAGCCAAAAGAAGTTAATATAACCCAATTTATATGTTTCTTTGGGGCCTAGACAAAAATAATATGCTCAGAAAGGGGGGTTATATTGCAAACGGAGAGTGACCGGAAAAATCCAATAACAACACTGTGATTTTTGTCTACACTTTTTTCTTTTAAGCCCTATAGAAACAAAAAACGATCGAATTGGGCCTTACGGATAGCGAGCGAGGGGAACCCAATAATTTGGTTATTTTCTTATTCGTCGTTGTGAAGCCTTTTTTGTATGCTTTTTTACTGAGGTGCCATTGGTTATTTTGATCTCAAAATACTTTTTTGACGATACAGAATTGAAAACGAGATCGGCGTCTCGACTTTTTCATATAAAATTGAGCTGCTAATATCGCAAGTTCAATCATTTCCGAAATAAGTGAAGCAAAAACAAAGTGAAGAGTACCGATTCCGTTCCATAACGACATATACGATTGCACTTTTCCTCTATTTTTTCATATTCCGTTGCTCATCGACAATACTTTTTTAGTTCAGTATCAAAAAAGATGGGTAAAAAGAAAAAATTTCAAAATTCTTCCATACAAAGTTATGGTGGTCTAATATACACACGCGCTCGGACAGCATTCTATGAGGACTTGTAGAGGGAAAGCCAAATAAGAGCAGCAATTAAACAACAACAAAGAATATAGAGCAAAAAAAAATTCAAAATTGTGTGTGACCGAGAAAGGACTGGGATTTTTCCACACAATTGTTATTAAGGTGATTCATATACAGCACTTGTTCAGATGAACAGTCACAATATACGATTTTTGAAAGTGGTAAACTGTATTTTTAGTTTTGTCACTGTCACGTTTGCACATGTACAGAAAAGCATTGAAATTTTATTAATTTCCAAAAAAATTAAACCATGCAGTTCAAATATTAGCATTTGGGTTGATAACAATCCTACACACACACACACATTCGGACACTCTCTCCTTTTGATATGCAAATAAACAATTAAACAATGCGCTGGATATTTATTATAGGCCAATTTAGTTTAAAAAAATTTTCAAAATACATTTACATACATTAATTTGGAATAATTTGCTAATGAAAATGTATGCCACTTTGCTACATATTTCACGTGCACTAGTGGCATATTGTGAATATATCGATACCTTAAAGCACAACCATCCTATGTCCATTTTTTCAAAACTCTAGAAAATGAAAAACAAGTTTTCAAATTAGTATGTTTTGTAAAGAAATTAATTTTTATTTCCTCATTTCTCAATTACTTTCATTACGATTCCCACAAACCACTATAGCCTGTCTGATGCAGCTTCTTCTCAGGAATCCAAAAATGCCAAAAAATTCGATTTTCATAAAAACGGGCATAGGATGGTTGTGCTTTAAGGTATCGATATGAGGAATGTAGGTATGCCAGCTTTGGTTGATTTATTGTATATACAAAGTTCGATTTGAAGATATTTTCCAATCTCGATGCCTTAATGCACAATTAAGCTATGTCCAACTGTAGACAATTAACAATAAGTGAAATTGATATGCGTTGTCTGTAAATGGATTTCTATTTCCCAAACGAACCTATTTCGTTCGATATCGAGATACACGATCGCACCCCAGATTTCCGTATTCGCTTCGTTGCTAGTATCATCGAAGCCTGAAGATATTAGCTTTGTTCTCTTATATAACCTGCGGACCTTGCCTCTCATCGGCAGGCTTCACGTTCTTCCCGTCTTCCAACTTTGTACCCTTACTCAGTTGGTTCGTTCTGCTGCTCATTATCCGTTGTGGCGCTTTGATTTTTCTATGTAGAAGTATAAAATCAATAAACAAAACAAATACCAATACCAATATTTTCTCATAAAACATAGCGGTTAAGCATTACAAATGACGAAGGTGCACAGCTCGTCGTCATCAGTATGAATTTATGCATTTCCGAATTAAAAAACAACACAGCAAACCACTCACCAGGATTATATCAAATTTCTTTGTGAAATATATTCTTGAAAAATAAATACCAAATACTGAAAATATTTCATTTTATTTGCTACAATCAAAATTGTACGTCAAAAACGAACGAATTTATTACATAGCAAATTCATGTTGAATTTTATCTAATTTTTTAAATTTATTTATACTTGGAATGTAAAAATATTTAAAATGTATAAAATTTTGCAAAAATGTATGTTGTCACAGTTTCAATGACCATAAATGTCATCGGCAAATATGCTGATAATATGAATGTGATAATTTGGAAATGAAATAAATGCACACCTTTGCACTCAATTGCAAATTAACTGTATGTTGTTTCTATTTACTTAGTACTTTGGTAAATGTAAGTATGACGGTATGTTCAAATTCACATTTGCATTCCATTTAAATATTGTAAAGCAAATGTTGGCTAGCAATCCATTCGAATGTCAATTAGTGGCGAAAGATTTCTGGAATTTCTGGATTACCTACAGAATTTGTTTTGAAACTGCCCTTTGAGGAATTGAAACGGCACATTGATGAATTGAGATGAAAATGTTGTTGTTTCATGACTGAAAATTTTTGTTATACGACTGAAATGTTTATGATTTCATGAATTGAAAAAACAAAAAAATTTTATTAAATTAAATTTAAATTTATATTTTTTTTTTACTCTAAATTATTTTTTTTACGAAATAAAGAAATGATGTAAATTTTTGTTTACTTACCGAGATTTGAACCGCAGCCATTCGGATTCATAAACGCGCCCCTTAGCACGCTTGCCTACCGCTGTGTGTATTTTGCAATGTTTTAACTGCATACATATACTATGAAACTGCTTGGTTAGGATTTGAAACGGTTTCAGTTCTGAAATATAACTGAAAACAGTTTTACTTTTTGGGACCGTGGGTTCAAATCTCAGTCGGAGCAATTTTACTTATTTATTCACGAATCCGGAGTTTCTTTTGCTGCGATAACTCAAGATTTCTTGAAATCGACGTACAGTACCTCGAAAATACAACAAATTTAATAAATTCATGTCCAAAATCCATTTCTAAAAATTTCCAATCAAATCCATCAAAAAAAAAAAAATTGGTCTCAAGACCCCATTTAGACCCTTATATATGTGGCTTCGGAACCTCGGACCATGTCAAAAATACGTTTCTGAACATTTCCAATTGAATGCAACCATAAACTAGAGAGTGGACTATCTTCGGCTATACCGAAGTTGAAATACCCCCACACAGTAGGAAGAAGTACCTCGAACATATAAAAATGTGGTCTCAAGACCCTATTTTGAGCCAATTATAGGTGGTTTTGGAGCCCGGACCATGTCCAAAATCCATTTCTAAAAATTTCCAATTAAATCCACAAAAAAAAAAAAAATTGGTCTCAAGACCCCATTTAGACCCTTATATATGTGGCTTCGGAACCTCGGACCATGTCAAAAATACGTTTCTAAACATTTCCAATCGAATACAACAATAAAAAATTTTTACCTTTTTTTTCGGTGTATGGGAGCCACGCCCAGTTTTTGTCCGATTTGGCTGATTCTCGAACTTGATCTCAGTATTCACGAGAAAAACATGTACCCAAAGTTTCAAGTCGATATCTCCAAAACTGCGACCTCTATCGTGCGGACGGACAGACGGACAGACGGACAGACAGACGGACATCGCTAAATCGACTCAGGAGGTGATACTGATCAAGAATATACATACTTTTCCATACCGGACACGCCTCCTTATGGGCGTTACAAACGTTGTGACAAAGTGAGTATACCCTGCCACAGTGAGTGTGGGGGTATAAAAAGACTTGAAAAATGTTTACCTTTTTTTTCGGTGTATGGGAGCCACGCCCAGTTTTTATCCGATTTGGCTGATTCTCGAACTTGATCTCAGTATTCATGAGAAAAACATGTACCCAAAGTTTCAAGTCGATATCTCCAAAACTGCGACCGCTATCGTGCGGACGGACAGACGGACGGACAGACAGACGGACATCGCTAAATTGACTCCGGCGGTGATACTGATCAAGAATATATATACTTTTCCATACCGGACACGCCTCCTTATGGGCGTTACAAACGTTGTGACAAAGTTAGTATACCCTGCCACAGTGAGTGTGGGGGTATAAAAAAGAATAAACGAAAAAAATTTGGTCCGACTGAGATTTGAAATCACGCTCCAGTAACTCATACCATCTTCAAAAAGTGAAACGGTTTCAGTTGTGTTTTAGAACTGTGCGGTGTTGAATTTTTCGTAACGGTGCAGTTCTTTAATTTTTTCCATCCTGCATCAGATTCTTTATATTTATTTACGGATTTGCGCACTTGAAGAAAACATTTCTTTGAAATTGTATTAATTTTACAAGGCTTCAAATCAAGTACAGCGGGTAACCAATAGTTACGCAGTCATCCAAGCATATGTATCAATTATACACAACCACTCACGTTTCCACAATTGTCACTCTGAGGCGAGCATTTCGTTGTAAAACAAACTTAAGCTCAACTCTAATTTTCCGGTATTTTACATTCCTCGAAGTTGAAGCCAAAGCAACCAATCAGTTAACAAGTGGTTCAGATATCAAGACCAGTGCAAATAAATGGAATTTAATTTAAGGTAAAATAATAAATTAATTATATATTTCCATTAATTTAATTATCAATCATACTTCTTCACTACATTTCACAAGTGGCTAGTGTACAAGATAAACCCCTCCACATACCACAATTGGTCAACTCTGTCGCCCCGAAACAGTGTGACAGTTGTTGTTTCTCAACAGGTGTAAATTAATCTTTGAAAAGATTCTTAAAATGTTTACAAAAGCATTGCAAACCGCCAGCCAGAATGCACATTGCAAATGTATGGATTGCTCGTTGTGGTTGTTGTTGTTGGAGCAGCACTAATTCTCTTCTGATTAAGACAAATGACAAATTAACGTTGGCTGGTACCGTTCTCGTGAGTGAATATTTCCCATTATTTCTGTTACTGAGAGTGAAAAAAGCCAGTGTGCGCCGTGTTGTATGAGATTGAATCAATAAGAGTCAGCACCAATACAAGCACTCATATGCCCACAGTGGAGGAAACTAACTATAAAATTGTCACATTCATAGGGAAAAAAGCACACTTTAATAAGGACTCATCGAAGACGCAGGAGGGACAAAAGACTTTTCTAATTTGCTCCTGTATTTGATTATGTATATGAATGTGAATTCACGCCAGATTGTTAGCGTCTTTTCCAAATTTACTTACCGCTCTTTGGGGCGTATGATGAACTTTCAATAGGTTTACGGCGTTACTCGCGAATTAGAGGCATCGTACGTATACGAATATCACACGACGACTTTACCTGCCTGGGTAAGTAACTCATATCTTCATTTCATCATAAAATCTTCTCGATCAATTTTCCATAACTTACCATGTTTAGGGTTTTTATCACTTCCAATTCCTTCTGAATTTCTTTTATTTATCCACCTATCCATGTTATTTGGTTTCATATCCACTTGGCTCCAATTCCAGTTGCATTCCGTTCTTCTAGATTGTCCCATATCCATTTTATTTCAGTTTGATTCTTCCACTTCCTTCAAAATAAACAAAATTCGATACAGAATCTGATTGAGAAATGCTCTCATTTTCCGTACCGTCCAAACAGAAGCAAAAGGAAAGGAATATTTCAAATCGATAGCCCAATAATTACGGCAGTTATCGACCGAAATGGCGCACATACCAACAGACAGACATAGGTCAGGGCAGGCGTCTTCATACAAATGCTCCAACTTGTACGTAAAATTCCCGTCACAATGCCGCCTCATTCGTTTACCGGCATAAACAAAAATCGCACCTAACTGCACATCTTCGACGTTTGGATTTTCCCAGTATTATTTTTCCCGAATCCGACATCCGCGAAAACGCACGAGAGCATGAATCGCACGCACCTCAGTCACTTTTTCACAGCGTCTTCCTCAGCTTGTTTATAAATTCAATTTATTTAAATAAAATTCCTCACACCAACTGAAGAAAAAAGAAATATTTTGTACCAATTTTTCCTATTGTTTGTATAGTGTATAGTGAGTGCCCGCTGTTTAAAGGTTAATTTGAGAAATAAAGAATGAAAAGAATCGAATCGAAATGTAATGAAATGCAGTGAATGTGTGCAAAAATACAGAAATAAATTAGCAGCGAATTAAAAATTGCAAAAATTCAAAGCATTGCAAAAGAAAATTAATTCGCTTTCGGTTTGGTGAATGTTTTTGCGAATGAAAAATTGTGTGAGATGTGCGATTTGCCAAATTTTGACATGCTTTAATTAACGATAAATGCACTAGGAGCATCGCCAGCATCCACCATTGAGGAATTCGAATTCTCCGTTCGTCTCATCACCGACAAACTTTATTCATTTTTGTGCGGCAGACTTTCTTTTGGCCGGAGGCTAAATTTTATTTTCCTTTTGTGTGAATAATTGCATAATTCGTTAATATTTTCAATTGGTTTAATGAAAAATACTAATGAAAATCTAATACTAATACTAATGAAACAGTAAAAAGTGAAACAAAGAATATTTGAAATGAAAAAACCGAAAAGGTAGAAAAGTGAGTGTGTATCTTTTGCTGGAACATCTGTATTTTCTGTATCGCACAATTTGTTTTTGTTATTTTAGTTGTTGTTGCTGCTCGTAAGTTGTTTTTTGTTGTTTCTAAGCCGGTTGGTTCATGAACGATTTCCACTCGTTACTGGAGCAATAAAGTGAAGGTGTTCATGGATTTGTGGCGCGGTGGTAGGTGGTGAACGAATTGCGCCTACACATGCAATTAATATATTCGTGACAGTCATGTGAGAATTGTACAAATATTGACTAAACAAAATTGTGCCTTTGCACACTCCAAATCGAGGCGGACAAACAATCACCCAAAAAACAATAAAATAAAGAAAATATCAAAGGCAATTTGCATGAGAATCAGTTTCTGTGACAACAACAACGCGTGTTGTTGTATTTATTACCGATGAGTTCGTTCTCTCAGCACATTTGCAATAATTCACGCTTATGCATTGTTTTTTTTTCGACGGGTAGTTCAAATATCAACAAATCGTTCAACTGCAACGTCACCGGCATTTGATTGCTCGCAACGGCATCGTGTTCCAAAATTTTGTTGTCATCGTTTGTAGTGTGGCTGTGTGGAAGAGTGAGTCTGTGTGGCATTTCAACTTTTATACAGGGTTGTGTATTGAACTTAAAAAAAACGGAATTCGTAAGTCTTAAAAGTTTTAAAGTTTTTGATACAAAAAATATATAAAATTGAAAATACGATATTGAAAATTTACTTAGTGACCTTCGGTGCGTATGATAAACATTGAATTATTTGGAAGTCATAGCGTATGATGAACCATTTAATAGTTTGTTACATTTTTATTGTTGTATAAATAGACACTTTTGAACAAATCAAAAAACTGAAATAAAATGGTTCTGTTTTAAATTCAGCATCTTTAAAAAAAAGATTTCATTTGTGGATTCCAAGAAATCTAGAGTTAGCGCAGAAAATCGGTTTTATGATCAGCGACCCATTAAGACCAAGTTTCTCAAATTTTTTCCGAATACGGCATCGTTTTCTTAATTGGATTTTTGCCCGACTCAGTCCGGACAAATATTCACTCAGAAATCTGAGGTAAGACCACTCACTCTTCCTGTCACTATGTAATTAAACAAAAATATTTTTTTAACGGTCAGCGAATACCGTGTTTTTGAATACTTACGAGATGAAGACCAAGTTTCTCGTATTTCGTTCCCACTAAGGAATTCATCAGTGAGCTTTCCTGGTACAATACTATTGCTAAAAACATCTATATATACTTACAACAATTCGAAACCTTCGCTGTAAATTTTTGTTTGTGTGATAACCAATGTGGGTGTTTATCAAAACAAAAGACTTATTTGTGAAATGTTTTAATAATTTATACTTGCGTGTGTTTAAAAATTCTGCTTATGAAATATTTAAAAAATTCTCAACCCAGTTTTGTATGGCTTGCGACCTTATTTTGAATTGGGACTCCTAACTTGAGTAACTAGGTTTTAAGAGTCTAAACTGATCCCAGAATTATTTTAGCTGGCGGACAGTGTAATTGCCTAAATAACTCCAGGAACTTTAAATTTTCAAGTATGAGCAAAAATTCGTTTAATACGTCAATACTTGCGTTGCCATATTTTGCTAAACATATTTTATTAACGACCACTCAAAAGAGTAAAATTGTAGGTGGGGGTGGTTACATAAGCGATAAAGGCACCTTAGAAGGTAAATTTTTATAAGAATGCGGAAAACGCTCGGAAAACCAGCATGGCTTTTATCTTTCTAATCTATAAAATTTCTTAGTCTTTTGGTTCGAATGATTCTCATTTCGCTCAAAGCTGTATAGTCTCAGATTAAAGTTTCCACCTCTCTGAACTGCATTTCTTTTACTTTTACTTTTACTTTTTCTCGGCCACTCCCACAACAACTTGGATAATCAGCCTAATTATTTGGGAAAGTACTTATGCAGTGTAATGTATACTTTGAGGTAAAAGACAAACAAATCTCCAACAATATTTTAACTAAAACGAACACAAACAAGAACTATGTCAGCCACCACCACCACGAGTTGTGAATTTCTTTTTCTGTAAGTAATTTGTTTGTTTACAAACGAAATGTATTTTCTTTAAATGGAAATATTCACCTACATGCACACCGTTAGTCCTCACAGCGTGTGATGAACCTTTAATCTGGATTTAATGTAAACAGAAATCACTCATACGCAGCGCAGTGCACCAGCAGTATCAAAGGGCGAAATTGCGCTTTCCCCGTATTTCACCGCAGTCCCAGCAGCATCTTCACTCAGCGCAACGGAAACTCGGAAGCCACTGGTAGAAAAAATATCTACCGGCAACAAAAAAATTATAAAAACATCGCGCGTTAGCTGCAGCCATGACCCAAGGGTGGCATTTTCACAAGTAATTTGCAGTTATGTCGGAAATGTCGCTTACAACCTACGAAACTGCGAACGAAAGCTCGCAAATAAATCGGTCGCCACATTTTTGCACTTTTGAGCGCCGAATGGATTCTTCGATTCATATTGCAATGCTTTGAAATAGTGCAAAGACTGGGTGAGGGCGATCAGAGCGGACAACTGAGACGTTTAATTTTTCAGCTCTGCTTCATGCAGGCACACAAAATATAATATAACCAAGTTTCAATATTCCGCACTCGACCGGCAGGATATTGCTCCCATTTCCCAATAAGCACTGGGCCAAGCCTTTGAGTTTTTGGCCGAACTCACTCGCATTCAAGTGTATTCCTCAACTTACCTTCAAGTGTAATTGTCAACTCGCTTTCTAGTGTATTTGGCAACGTGATTTCGACTTGAGTCGTATATGTAATTTCGCCATGAATTTGAGTGGTCTTAAAATCTAAAAGTAGATGCTTACTGGGTTATGACTTGGTCGAATGCTGTTGTATGTTTGCGTGTGTTGTATGTGAACCGTCGTTGCAGGATGAGCGTTGTGTGCCTTTTTGGTGCTCTGCTGCCTGCCCGGCATCGATGTTGTTAGTTTTCGTTGACTTTTTTCGTTGTAATTTTGATTTTGAAGAGGTATTCGCGCCAAACAGTGCATTTTTTGTTGTTGTTTTTCATTGTTGTCATTTTTACATCAAATCCATAGACTGACTGAAAATTGGTTTAAAACATGATTTCATTTCGCACAGCGAGAAACTTGTTCTTCGTATTTGTTTTGAGATGCCTTTCGATCGTTATATATATGGTCACATTCAATTTGTGTCCATCGGTTAGAACAATATTGATTTTTGCATCTCTGTACAAATGTACTTACTAGAAAAATATGTTTTAGAGAAATTACCATTTTATGACCACCACAGAGATTTTCGATCAGAAAAAGTAGTTATTGTGGAGTTGAATAAAATTTAAAAAAAATACACATTTTGTGTTAGATGGAAATGTGAGATTAAATGAAAATTTAATGTTGCACTAATACGTATGTCAAGACGAATAAACGAAAACCTTAGCGACTTATTCAACTATAAATACTTTCAATTATAAAATTTGCCTAGAAAATAATAACATTTGCTTATTTGTGAGGCGCTCAGCGAGACGACATCGCACGACAGCGCGATAACTAAAATATACTTAGACTTTTTGGCAGTCCATTTCCTTTTGCTATTTGATATTTGGACGGTATTGAGAATACCCGAAATCGGGTATTCTCAATACTGATTTCGGTATTTGTAAATTTTATTGGATACGAATGGGCTATTGGACTGGAACAAAATGGAATGGGAACAGAGCGAATAGGAGAACATTTTGAAAAGGAAGGTGAACTGAATGGGAATGGATTGGATGGACCGATACAAAATGGAACCGAAACAAATTAGGACAGAGAACGGACAGAGAATAGAAAGAAATTAAAAAAATATACTGGAAATAGCCTGGAATTCCCTTAAGGTTGATTGCTTTCAACTAATATTAAGCTTGGATACCCACAGAGTTTTCCTTATTTTGGTGCCAGGGCAGAGAGGCTATGAGGTAAACGAGATGGCAGATAAACACGCTAGAAAATCATCAGCCAGTACTGACCCCATCTTCTTTTTCGTCATAATACTTAGTCAAAGAACTGAAATTGTCACTACAGCCCAATGAATTGGTTTGCTCTACATTGCATTGCCTTCTATTCACTGTTAACTTAATATACAATTCAGGAACTTGCCTATTGAAAAGTGCTATTCAATCAATATGTTTTCAAATGAAAGTTTGATTTATAAGTGCAAATTGGAAATGAAAGAGAAACTGCTGCGGAAAGTGCAAAGTGATGGCGGTGATTGCAGTCACCTCTGCCGCCGCCGAAAGAACTTTACAATTTCATTGACTAATGGGCTTTAGTTGATGCGATTTTATAAAATGAAAAAATGAAGGACATCGCGCTATTGCATAACATTTTCTTGAATACGAACGTTTACGGTGCAAATTAAACAATTTTCCAAGTACCTACATACGAATATATAGACTTAGTACATGTATAATTTAAAAAATGTACAAATATTTTTTCGAACTATCAAATCCACATGCATTTGCGAGTAGGGGAAAAGTAAACATTAAACAAGCAACCAAAAAAAAAATAATTACAACAATGACGTCAATGAGATATGGTGTGCCTAAATTCCATTCCTACGCAATTAATGTGGCCTGGTAGAAACTAGTATTGCTGCCACACAAAAAAATCCCCTCGCTACACAGCTCTCATCCCAGCATCGCCAAATTCAATTGGTGAGCGATACCGATTTGACCGCGTTCACAACAAACACATACAAGTATTTATTCAGTACGTACATGATGATTTTTTTTAAAATTTATAATTAGATAGTCTTAATTAGAGAATATTGGTGCAAAATGCGCCCAGGCAACAATTTTCAATTGAATTTTAGAAATTTCCAGCTACTAGTTTACAATCTGTCAAATTAATGTCAAAAATTATTTTAAAAACAGGAATTTTTTTCTAATTCTTTGGCAAAGGAGCATTTGGAGTCAATAGAAGCTTTCAAAGAAAATTCCCAGAAAGATGGAAACTCACAGTTAACTAAGCTAGCTAAGGTAAAGAACATACAGAATAAAACGCAGTTAAATCAAATACTTTTAGCAATTGAAACATTGTAGCAAAAAAGTATTTGCCCCAGCAATAATATCTTTGTTTTAAGATTAGCGACGTAAAATGACATTTTGACTGAATTGAATTTGTGTTTTCGTTTTCCTCCTCCGGACATGCACTGTACTTTATTACATCTCTAATTAAGATTAAGCACTTTAGTTTGAATCTCTTTTGTTTTTGTTTGACAGGCTGTCAAACTGAAAACAAGAATACAATTTCGTCCACTAAACAAACAAGTGATAGTTTTTCATCACTGTCATAATATGTTTTGCCTTAATATTTTCTTTAGTTTTTCTTATTGATCCTTGGGATCATCGAAGATTTAAGCATTTTTTATACATATATTTTCGGACCTGTCGTGTTTATTTTCGAACTTAAGAGTCAAAGCTGATTTTAATGAGAAAAGTTTCGCTAGCCGGCCAGTCGCAAGTGTGAAAATGAAGAGCTGAACAGCAAAATAAAGTATTAAAACTTGATAAACAGAAAAAGTAAAAGATGGTATTGCAAAATGTAAAACATTTTTTTTTATTTTTTAATGAATTTTTTATAGTAAAGGAATTGCTATTAGATTACTCGATTGTTATGTGGGTGGTTTACACTTTAATTTAGTTTAAAAAAAACACCATTTGTTATTTCTAAAATTTTTAAACTCTTGAATATTCCAAAATTTAGCACAGAAGTTAAATTTAACGAGCAGAGCACTAACGAATGAAACATATTGCTTGCAATTAATTTAGACAAAAATATTGTATAACGAATACACATAACGTCTACATAATTGCATTGCAAAGTCATCACCGCCATTGACCATAATAGCGGAGGGCAACGCTGAAAACTCATTATACTAGAGATTGGCACACGGTCTACGCTACGATACGAAAGCCGGAACAGAGAACCATCGCCGCATTATGTTCGATACGAAATGGCTTCCGACTGCCTGCGGCAGTTTAGCGCCCGCCCTCATACCGCCCGCCCACATTGCGGTGCTCTGGTATTTCTGGGAAAACTACGCACGCTACGTCGACACTCATTTCTGTTCGTGCTCGTGCTGGGACACGGTTTTCAAGGGCCCCTACGAGTCTGGAGTGGCTGCCTATAAACACATGTACTTCAATGCCACTCAGAATACATTCAAAATGTGGCTGCTCACCGTGTTCGCCGTCATCGCCCTCTACGAGTGTATTAAACAACTGATTGCGTTAATTTTGCAACAGCGCATACGATACTCAATGCTGTTGCTCTTCTGCCTGTCGATATTCTCCCACTATTATGCCTGGTGGGCTTATATAAATTATTATAATGATGACTTTTACCAGCAGTGGAACCATCAGCTATTCTTTACGGTAAGTGAATGGAGTGCAGCCAGCGACTGAGTGAGTGAAGTATGGCGCATAATTTGAACAATAGGAATGGAATTTAATTATGAAAGGATTAAACATCAGCTGCACAGCACAGCTCCCATACGCTTTCAAACTTGGAAAATTAAGTGAACGTTTTGTGTGTGAAGTTGAAAGGAATTTTTGTTTAGTAGTCAAGCGGCCGGAATGGTTGATCATTATACGGTCCCTGCCAATTTCGTTTTGAGTTATGTAGTATATTATAATTAGATAATGGTGTGTGTGTTTGGATGAGCTCATCCAGACAAATTAGGTCAAATTGTCATTGAACAGCATGTACCAAACTTTCCAGCCACAAGCAGAGTATTTATTATTTAAAAGTGGTTGTAAGCAAGTTTAACTTTTCCAAAATACAAGTTTATTGACAGTTCTCCCAGCTCTTACGAAATCAGCGATGAATTCAATACTAATTCAATACTCGTTATGGACGGAAAGTTTTCCCCAATCGAGTGAAGTTTTGGTAAATTCCTGTGCACAGGGACGACGTAAACAAGTTAGTCGGTAGCTAAAGGAAATATTCTACCAGAGCCAACAATGCTACTAAATGAACGTTTATACAGTTCAGGAGAAAACTTTAATATAGAGTGACAAACAAAAATATATCATCCGACGATGCCAAGAAGTCATACATTTAAATCGTAAATACCATTTAGTTGTAAGAGGATAACCATTCACACGGCTTCTATTTGGACGGTATTGAAAATGGGCTAAGAACTATGTCAGCCTCCCATAAAAACTGGGCACCAAAATTTATGGATTTTCGTTTATCTAGAGGTCTTTCTGTCTTCCTTTATGTATGCAGCAACGTTTTTTATTGCACGGCCGTGGGTGAATCTGTGCAAATAATTTAGTTTCGCTAGAAAAGGGAATGACGGTGGAATGGCCCGAAACAAACTTTGAAATGTAACGGGAAAGGATATTGAACAAAATTTAATTGGAATAAAAAGGAAATGGACCGGAACAACCTGGAAAGGAAATAAACTTTTATAAGAACGCGAACAATAACTATCGCAGTTGTAGGCATCACAGCATAACTAAAGTTAAATTTTCTATGGGAACCCGCTGTAATTCCACACTGCGCTTTAGGACGGCCAACGCGTTTTTTGACAGCCACGTGTGAATGTTCAAAATACCGTCGTTACACAATGCGGGACTTCACCATAAGTGTCCGACAGCCTTGGGCCCACTTTCACTGTTCTTGCTGAGTGATGACTTTTATTTACAATAGACTTTTTTCCATAGAAACGGAAAACGCACGGTGTGAGCAGGAGTTAATGACCTATCGGTCAGTCAGTCTGCAGTCCAGAGTATTTTTGCTTCGATGTGACCGGAGATAATTTTCTCACTAGTTCCTACTTTTCTGTAATAGCCCAACATACTTAAATTTTACCAGTTTTCCAATTCAATTATTTTTTATTTTTCTCCGCCAGATAACCGAACTAGTCTCGTCCGTATTTGTGCTGCACTTGGCCAACACCACAAATACGGTGACATCAAAAAAGATATTCTGCATTGTGGGCATTTCACTGCTGCACATAATCGCCAGCAGTTTCGATCAGTTCTTCATGAATGTGGTACGTGGTGAGGGTTACGCCCATCAAATTGTACGTGACATCGGCTTTATGGTGCCGGACATATTTCAGTTGGTAATGCCGTTGTGGTTGTTGCGCCAAACGCGCAAAGAGTGCTATACGACGCGTCCGTTCTATCGAGATCGCAGCCTACACAAGGACATTGTGGCCATGTTGTTTTTCGTACTGGCTCTGTTTGTCGTTTGTACGATTTTGTGAGAACGAATTTGGCACTTTTTGCAACAACGAAAACATAACGCCGAGGAGGAGGAGGCGTACGACGCCAATTTACATCGTAAATTTCGAAAATATTTTCACGTATAGATTGATGTATTTGAGTAACGAGCAGGCAGGACGCCTGTCGTCGCTTCGATCAACAAGAAAACAATTTGTGAGTTGATTGCCTTTTGCGTGCCAACAGGTCGCGTAAGTTTTTACGTTTGATGATTTAACTAATTAATAATTTTTTTTGGATGTGATAAATTTATATATTGTTTACACTAGAATTTCATTAGAGAAATTTTTACTTTTCGATAGTACATACACACACATACATATTTATACTAGAATTCAATGGCGATTTATAGAAACAAATTCGTAGCATATACATATAACGAAATTTATATTACATAACTAGTGTGTTTTATGTCTGTACTACCTAGAGGATATTTAAATTTTGTAGCGAACTATGTACTTTAATGCGATACAGTGTTTCTAATTATTTTCGAACTCGAATTCGAATGGCAATTAGTTTCTAGAACGTAGAGACATCGAAAAATTTATATATGAATTTGGAAGAAATTTCAACTGGAGTTTTCCCTCTTTTTTTCTCTCGTTATGCATTCATAAGCTTGTGAATGTTGACTTTTGTATTTAAGAATATTTAAATGTAATTGGCCTTAATATCAGAATGATACGAACTGCTCGCTATGACGTAGCTCAGAAGATAACTCGACAATGAGTTTCTTGCGTGATTTTACAACCAGACTGACTGAACAATTCAAAGTTTACATGTTGATATTTCATATCGAATTCATATAGCGATTTTTTTGTTGTTATTTTTAGACTTAGGAATTTATAGTATTACGTTTTAAACTGGCTCAAACATAGGCTACAGGTCCAGTGTAATAAGGAATTGCAAAAAACCGGAACTCGTCGCGAAACTACAATTATCCGAAACTAGGCAAAATTAAAAAATCTGTCAATCCATATCAAAGTGTAGCTCACTAGAGAGAGATTTCACTTTTCAAATTGTTAGCATATGAATTTGCATTTAGAAACATATCCCACATGCTATTGGCAATTACCTGTCAAAAATCTTCCAAATGGGCAAAGTAGTCTTAACACTTTCTACAGGACATTGAATTGAAATTAGATAACCATTATATACATATACATATGTAATCACTATATACATATGTGTGTAAGTGTATAATTTTAAACTTAGAACTTTGTAGTAGCATTATTATGGCCAATCATTTTGACTGTTATGCCAAAGTCGCAAAGAAGAAGAATGAAGGAAAGAGAGGCTCATGGAAATGAATTTTTCTGCTGGCAGCACAGACACAGTCACTTGTTTGTGCCCAACACCAAAGACTTTTTTTTACCTACTGAATTTTCTAAAATATTTATTTGTAAATCTGATGATAATAATACCCAATAATGATAATTCTATTAATTGAATACTTAATCGAAAGAGAATTGAAACGATAAACTTGAACGATATATCTACTATTTACTATTTACTGTATAGTTTTTATAATTTTTAAATATAGAATTTTAACGTATAAAACATACAATATTATAAATACCTATATTAATTAGTTTTAGTATTCAAAAAGAATTAGTGATAAATATTATTGTTATAAATAGCAAAGAAATTACACAAAACAAAATAAATTGAAGTTTATTTTAGCAAATACCAAAAATTTATCAAAACTTTTGCCTTTCATTGATTTTTGTTGTTGTGGAAAACTAGTCATTAGAAATGCAAGCCTTATTCATAAGTCAAGGGCAGAAATGACTCTATATTGGGTGAGTTCATAGTAAATGGAGCACTGCGTTTAAACTACATCATCCTAGTAAATAGTTACAGGAATAACGCTCGTTTATATCGGGGCATAAGTTCACTGGATCTGACATATCACGACGCATTAAGTATACATCTCAGTGCGTTATTTTTAAATCGCTGGATTTTATTTATATGAGTTGATGCAACACATCCCCAGAATTTAATAGTTTCGTATAAGTTATGGAAAGTGCAGAACGTCTGTCAAGAAGCCACGTTTTTTTTACATATTCTTGATTTTCTTCTTAAAATTTTCTAATGGATGATTAGGGAAGTCAACTTGCACTGACTTAGCTCTATTTAGCTTTAAGCGCCATATTTGTGTCCATAGTGGAATTTCATTTCATAAATATGAGATATAGCATGGGCCGATAATGCTTCCTTGGGGAACACCAGCCATTTCTTGCATTTGTATTTGTACTATGCAACATCTTTCTTTATTCTAAAGTAGCAATGCTCAAGGTAAGAGTCAAGTATTTCTGTGTAGGTATTTTGATATTAAACCAGACTTGGTCAAGAGCCTGTGCTACATCTAAAAAGAGAAAAGTACAGACCTTTTTCTCCTCAATGAAGTTTGTAATACTGACAGGGACGTATCAGAAAAAGGCAATTTTGAAATTTGTGTTACATACCGCCCTCATCCACTCTTCAATTGGATTTAAAATTTAAATGTTATTCAAATATGTACATATCTTGTTGAATATGAGAAGTACAGTTGATATCTAATTGAGGAAAATCCTTTGTGTATGATTTGCCGTCGTAATCTTTTTATCGTTTTTGGTACACTCAAGTTTTAAATTAAAAAAATATCAAGGAGATACTGAAGTTCCTCTTCTCTTCGGTTAAATTTCATATATTTTTTGTTTACTTTTAGAGATTTTGGGAGGGTTAGAACACAACAAGCCCCGTGGGTAAGTCGTTGGTTACAAAACATTTTAATTTGATTCATAAAAATGTTCGATTAACTATACAGGTGTTTCGAATATCACGGTTGATGTAAATGTCAACCATAATATTCGAAGCCTTGTATCGAAAAACTGCAATTTTTACATTATTTGGAACACGGAAGTTTTTAGTTAAATAAAATATCAGGGAGCTCCCACAGTATAAGGATACTTTTTATTAGCTGAACTTTTCCATGCCGTATGTTGCATTTATTGGCTCAAATCAGAGATGTTTGTCATTTTATTATTTGCCCGAGGACACTTTTAAAGTAACTGCAGTTAGTACAGTAGATTTGTTAAAATGTGTAGGTTATTTTAGAAAAATCTACCACAGATGGTTAGAATAATCGGAGACAAAGCATTCTTCGATGTGTACGGAATTGTTAGAAAGTTTGCTAATATCTCGTATGTATAAGTCAACAGAGTGATACACTTCTTCCACTTCTTACATACATTTCGTTCGTGTAGAAATCTATTGTTCCCTAGATATTAGTTTCCTTCTTGTAGTTAACGGGCCAATTTGTTTCAAGTCAGCTTTGACATCGTCACCTTCTTCGCCGTTTTTCCTTCGTTTACTAAAGACCAGCAAGTAAGTAAGTAAAGATTTATTGATCTTCGCCAAAACAGAAACAAATGATTTGTCTTGTGTGTATTAATTAAAATTTATTGTTCCTTTTTTTAATTTTTAAAAAAGTTCATTGACATTTTCGTTTATTGTTACAATTTTATAAGTTTCATTTCATTTTAGCTTAGTTTTGTTTGTTTGTTTGTTTATTTTTGTCCTAAAAAATACAATTTGTTTCGTTTTAGTTAGTTCATTAATTACAATTTGAATTCTTCGCATACATTAAATTGGATTTTAACTCAAATATAGCGCTTTGAAATTGGATTTGTTTAACAACTAATTTCTACAAAAAATAGAAAATATATTTATTATTATTATAAAACTCATAGAATATATGTATGACGTAATGGAATGTAGGTGCACACACACACACACAAATTGAAATGCTCTCCAAGTTGTGTACAATCGAATTTGAATATGTAATATTTTTTTAGCATTTTTATAGCTGCACTGAGACGAAAGGAGGTTTCGCTTTTGAAATGGTTGAAAAATTATTTCAGTACTTTTGGTTTTCTTTTTGGGGAGTTGGAAAAATACAAAAAAAAACGTCAGCAGAAATTTAATTTCATGCTTTTAGCTTATTTACAAACGGGCCGATTCGTAGAGAAATGCAATAACACTCAACGGTTGGATAAAACATTTGCTGCGCGTAAGTAACTTAAAAATACAAATTATAAAATAATTATAAACTTAAAGTAGAAATAATGGACGGTTCAGAGTAATTTGTGTTGTGGTGTCTATTTGAAAAATATAAAGAGAAATTCAAAAGCAGCTTCATGAAAAAAATGCAACAAAATGAACAAGCAAAAAAGAAACGCCACGCTAACGTAGAAAAGCAAAAGTATCCAATTATTCCAAACAACTAAACGATGGTAGGGTTTAAGCAAATAATTGGCAGTGTCGCTGTTATTCGTCATACAAAAAAAGGTAAAACGTATTTTAAGCATCAGTAGTTTCTTTGATTTCTATGTCCCATGCTGGTTATTGTTGTTTCAATTCATACGCGTTTATGACAAAGTAAAAACAAAATTAGAGACTTTCTTTTCTTTCCCCCAACTTTTAACAATTTCTCTGTGTGGAATGCAAGTGTGTACGCGCGGTAGGACTGAATACTAGCCCGACCACTCGCCCACTTGTTGCAGACCGAACTATATGAACCACTCTTTTCGTTTTGTCACTTGATGGCCAGTGGTGGAGTGGACAACAGCCTCGTCGGGGTCGTCAGCACCATCGGCACCATGATCCTCGTGCGTGACGTAGTCGCCTTTGTGTCGGTGCAGATAACGGCCAATAAGGAAGATCATAAGGCAGAGCAACAAGAACAGAATAATGAGAAGACCTGTAGGAAAAATTAGGGAACAGTGAAGTTTTCATTGAATTTATTTCCTAGACATTCTGCCTTTTTTTAAATCTACTTACAACCAAGCAACACGGAATCCACTTCATTGTAGGCCTTTCGCAATTTCTCCTCATCTATTAGGGGCGGAGGTCTTGTCTCAATATCAGTGGGAGGATGGGTCACGGGCTCAACGCCGCAGAAGTCCTCGGTTAGTTGAGCTGAAAGTGAGTTGAGTAAAAATACGTATTTCAAACTGGCCATCAAAGTACTTACTTCCCAACGACTTCACATTCGAGGGTGGATTCTGTTGGAACATCAACTTCAACGGATAGATATCATCGAATTGCACACGCGACACACAGCCCACAAAGCCATCGCTCATCGATTCGTTCTTGCCAATGTACATGTACTGAATGTTATTGAATTGTGCATCCGCGGAGGCTTTAATGTCGAAATGGTATTCCACCGGCTCATAGTTGTCCACCTGTAGCACTACGGTGGAGCCGCTGTCCTTGCGCGAGAATCGCACATCGTGATACTGCCCCAAGCCGAAATGTTTCTTGGGGAAAATAATCTCCTGACGCTCGAAGCCAAAGTCGAAAACACAACGCAAATGACCTAGGGAACACCATTGATTCCACGTTACAATTGTTGAAATACATTTTCAATTCACCAAACGTACCTGAATTGGAAATTTGAATTGTCAAATATTCGCCCGTCACATTGGACGAGAAGCCCAGCAGGAATCCTTTCGGTATGGTAGTGGTGAAGCCTACGCGTATATTTTCAGCAATCGACGAACGGAAGGAACCCTCGAACTCGTAACGAATGATCGAGCTGGTGCGCAAATTGACACCAATTTCTGTACGAAATGAAATATTCAAATGAAAATTCAATGAACTGAGCCGGAAAATCCACAATCGATTCTTACCATCTGCACAAATGGGACCCTTGAAGGCGCTCCAGCGGCAGTCACAAGAGTAGCCATCATAGCGTTCGATGCATGTGCCATTGTTGAGACAAGGACTCGACTCGCAGCGTCCCACACAGTCCGAGCTGACGCCGTACAGACCACGTTGGGTGTATTGCTTCAAGTCAACCATTTTTCCATTGAGCAGAAGAGCGCGTATGCAGCCCACATAGCCGTCGCGGTATTCGGTGGTGGCACCTATGACCAAGTCCGATGTCAAGTGGAGAGCTCGTACGGGGCCTGGGGGCTCGCGTACTTCAGCCTTAATGGAGCCATCCACAACCAAACGTGCTTCTTTTCTGTTTTGTGAAACACAAATTAGTCCCACATTGCCACACTTAATCCCCCATTGCACACTCACCTATTACGTTCTACGCTCACCGTATGCCACTTGTTGTCATTCAAATGGTAACTAGTGCCCACATTCACGCCCAATGGCCCACTGCCTGCCTGATATTGGAATTGCAATTTATTGCCGCCATTGATGCTCAGCTTAATGTAGTCCGTCGGTCCGGTGGCATGGAACAGTACGGCATTCTCAATGGTTGTCTTAAATTCCAAATAAATATCGCCCGAGTGTCCCATGTCGAAGGGCGGCAAATTGATGGTGGCATCCGCAATACGGAATGTCACCACATTACTGAACAGATCGTCGCCCTCACAGCGCAACGGTCCGAGTGTATAACGGCCCTGTTTCTCGTCCAGCGGAGTGCCTGTGTCGCCGAATTTCACAGCGCGTACGGGCAAGTATTCTTTTTCGCGTATATCGCCGCCATCTTCCATCCAGTCGAGAGTGTTTGAATCGCAATTGCACCACTTGGTGGGGTCGTGACATTTACCCAAAATGCCGCATTCGCATTTACGCGAACCGGGTAGGGCGCCTGCCCAGTAGTCCATTGGCTGGTTGTGGCGCGACACCCACCACGAGAAGGGACGGAAATTGCCCGCTTCAGCTGCAAATTAATTCAATCAATCAATCCATCAAGTAATTAATTAAATAATATTTATATGGGCAATGGTGAGCCGCAACGTACATGGTGAATTGAAGAGTCTCGACGAGCGACAAGAATAACTCAAACGCTGCCAACAGGTTTGTGATCGGTTCAACAAGGCTTCTATCTGCGGTACATCAGCATCATACATGATATTCTGCTGGAATGAGCCCGGCTCTTGGAAGCCATCCACCGTGGTGGTGTGCTCTTGACTGTGGCTCAAAGTGGTTATAATGCGGCCGTCGGCTGTAATCAGTGTGTTTGTCATTCAATAATTCAGTATTCCGTATAAACTTGCCAACTTACTATAGAATTCACACAAAACGGGGAATGGCTTGAGTGGTCCACTGCCATCCACGTCAATGTTGATGTTTACGCGCTGCTGCACATGTTGCACATTCTTGTAGGCCTGACAGGACAGGGGATTGTTCGCTGTAAAGTAAAGTAAAAATAATGAATCCAAATAACGTCAACGACCACAATGACTTCCACTTACAAGTATGACACACCGCTCCTGCATAGCCCGTGTGAGCACAATCGCAGAAGAACTCCATGGAGGTCTGATGACAAACGCCTGTATGCTGGCACGGATTAGGATTGCAACGATCTATCATTTGACAAGCGTCTACGACCACCTCATTGCCGCAGCACACCTCGTCACCCTGTACCCAATCCTTGGGCAATTTATAATTGCCATCCACTAGAATTAAACGCATACAGCCCACAAAGCCGTTCTTATCGATGCCGCCCGCAATAAAGTACAAACGACCTGTCGAAATTTGGATATTCTTGGTTGTGGTCATCGGACGCTGGTCAATGTTCAGCACCAGTCTGTTGCGCATAATGGTCAATACAAAGGAGTGCCATTTGCCATCGTTGAATTGCTCGTCGTAGTTGTCCAGGATGATTCGTGGCTTGTCTGCCAATTTCAAATCGATTTTCACTTTACCGTACTCGATGAAGACCTTAATGTAACCGCCTGAAGCGAAATCGTGATGCAGCATCATGCCACGATCCTCATATGTGCGGAAGTAGAACGAAACATTCATGGTCTTCTGGGCCTCATAGCCCTTCAGGCGTACATAGGAACCGCGCGTCGTGAAGGTAACCGGGTAAATCGGAGGCGATGGACAGGCATAGACGGTGTTCACCTTGTGATAGCGATAGCCTTCGCCATATTCGTAATTGTCCTTCATGTCACGCACGAAATTGGTCGAATTCAAAAACAGGTTCTCCATGCAGCCCGTGAAATTCTGCGTCACGACAATACCCTCTTGGACGTTGGGCACACCGCCGAGATACAGCTCACGATTCAAATTCAAACGACTGAATTCGCCTTTAATGCGTCCGCGCACAATCACTCGATCGACAGAGAATATAATGTCGCGACGGTTTCGCGACATGACCACATCGTGCCACACATTGTCGTCCAGCAAACTGCCCACCGACAGCGAAGTCATCAGGCCACCGCCCAAGTCGAGATTCAGTATCATCTTGTTGTCTTTCAATTGCAGAGCAAGGTAGTCACCCTGAGTGCCACGCGAATACATCATTATGCCGTTGGCGTGTGCCGTCTTAAAGCGGAACCGTATCGACTCACGCGTGGAAGCAATCGGTTCGTGCATCAGATTGTAGCGCACCAAACCGGTGCCATTGAAGTAGAGATTTTCAGCCACTAATAGGATTTTAAAATTAGTCAGTACACACAAGCATGTTCAACTTGGTAACTCACCGTAATCGCAACCATAAAGTTCGACGCGCATCGAAATCCTGTCGTGCCAACGTGTCGGATTAATGCGCACCCATTGAGCAATTATGGGCACTTCGAAGACATTGTAGTGTATGGAATTGCCATCGGAATTGCCCTTGAACATCTGCGGAGGAGTATTCGTGTTTTTGTGGCGAAATTAAATTTCAGCAAATAAGAAACAGGAAACATAAAACAAAATCCAAAACCAAATTTCATGCAAACGCCTCTTTTTGCCAGCCTTTTACCAAAGTTTTTTGTTATTGTTATGTTAGTTATTCATTATCAAAGTTTGAGTAATTGATTAATTGAAAGACAAGCCTGCTAGCTAACGACCTTCATCTACCTGAAGACGTTGGGACATTCATCATCATAGGTACTTGTATGGAATAGTAATTATTAACGAATATAATAGAAAAATTTTCCCTCTAATAGATCAATTTTTGATTGTCCACACTTTTGTTAACTAACTATGTAATTATATGCACGGATTTGGTGACCGAACAGTTGGTTTTACGTCTAAAGTCTTATTCGCTCCGAAGAAGCTATTCCAATGTTGCAGAGTTGCATTTTATTGCATTTTATTTTATTGAATAAATAAGTACAAAATAAAATTATTTGTTTATTTTTGATTTCAAATAACTAGTAAGTTCTTTGGGGGTTTTAGCGCAGTGGGTGGTGTTTGGAGGGCTAATAGCTATTGCTATACGTTTATTCACACCACCCAGTGTGTAGAATACCAGTCACCCACAGCAAAATGTTACAATGCCCTGTGAAAACGGTGAAACATTTCTTCTACAAAAAAAAACATCTAAGGGAACCTGTCCAGTCGTTGGACATATTTTAATTTTTAGGCATAACTACGTTTCTCATTAGCTCGATGACAATGACTAACTATTATATCAAATTCCTTAATACAAAACTTTCAGTCAATTTGGTGACGGCTCCAAATGTGGTGGATGCCCTGAAAATCGTTTTTTTTTTTGGTCCTAATTCTAGATTTTGGGGGTGTATTGGAAATTCATTGTATGGCATTTTTTTTATTTGACTAGACCTACAACATGCACTGTGTGTCGCACGAAGTTCTGTTTTTTTAACGCAGTGTAATCTAAGAGGGGAAAGTGATTTTTGGGATTCTGGACATCACTAGACAAACCAAACATAAAGAAAAAAACATTTTTTTTTTCAACTTTAACAGTTTTTACCTGTGGTTCACTGGACGGATTCACATACGATCTCCAGTACTCGCCATCGTCCGAATACTGCACAATGTATTCGGTCACGAATTCGTTAGTGTGCGAACGGCCCATGGTGGCAATTTTGCGTGTAGTATGTTTATCGCCCAGGTCGAGGGTTAAAAAGTGATTGTAAGTATTTTCGACCGGGGTCCAAGCAGAGTTACCTTTATTTTGTTAAGCGTTTAGAGGGTGTGTTAGAATACAGTGAGAGTTAGTATAATACATATTTGTTATTATAAATTAAATTTATAATGTAGGCCATTAACCACGCGCAGCGTCACCATAATATGTAAATGTTACGAAAGCAAATTAAGTGCAATAAAGTGATTTCTTTGGGCTACAAAAAGAAAGTATCAAACTACAAAATCAACAATTTACCAAAATCAATTAAATAAATATGCGCCCATAATAGCACATGCCAATTAAGTAAACAAAAAGTGGTGGTAGATGGAAAACAAACGAAAATATCAAATAAAAAAATAAGCGCATTGAAGGAGCGCGAATCATGATTCGAATCTTCGTTTCATTTGTAAATACGGTTAGGGGCGGTGCTGCATATGTTCCATTACATTGATTTCGTTGTTTAGTAACATTTTTGCATTTAAGTTTTTTATTTGCACACAGCCACATTCACCAGATGTGCCGGCTTGCATCCATCACCAAAATGTGTGTGTTGACTGAGTTGCACAGCGACTTCCTCTTACCTTAATGTTGCCGCCGGGTTCTTTATAGTCTGCAAATTCTAAATCGGTGATGCCATAACTGATCGAATATTCTGTCACGAACTCATTGCTATGCGGTCGTCCCTGCAGCGCAATGTGCGTCACATTCTTCACGTTGTTCAAATCGATGATCAGACGCTGATCGAAATCGGAGTTCTTGGCCGACCATGATGTTCCAGCTAGATTTTGTTTACAGGTAGGTGGTAGTGTGCGTTTGTGTGTATATAATTAGATCAAAATTAAAATAAAACAACAACAAAATATAAGAAAATAAATTCAAATCCAAAGGAAAACAAACAACAGCAATCATCAAACTTAAGATGAAATAATCTAAATATTATATAAAATACCTCAGCATTTTTAGGGCAAAAAGATTTCCAAAAAATGTAAACTGTAGATATTTATATTCTTACAATATACATAACAATAACTAACTAAAGTAGTATGAACTAACTATGCCTTACTCAGGACTCCAATCTTCAACTGATCACACAGATTGTATCGAAATTATTTGCAACATCTACACTGAATCGTGACTTCATGCTTAGACGCTATCAAGACGGCGCCTTGTAACTCCCAATAGAAAATGTCAATCGCAATTGTCTAAATTTATTGCGTAAAGCATTTGTTCCGGGCAAACAAAGAACAACCATCAAATAAATTGATGGAAATTAGACAAAGTGCCCAAACCAAAACGAAAGAAGGGACCAAAACAAATGACATTGACCTGCCTCGTCCGATATATTTTAGATCAAATAAATAATTGTCAACTGGAACTGAAGCCACACACACTCACAGCCAGAACGACAACATTTAAAAAGGATAATGCATTGAATGGCCAAGGTTGCAGCAGCAACGGCAATTTGGATGCGCATGTTGCATGCAATTAAATTGTCATAATTTGTAGACAACTACAAAAAAAAACAATTCACTGGCATTTCCAAGTGTTTACTGCGGATTGGAAATAATTTCAGAAAATTGTCCAACAACAAAAGCCTTTACACAACTACAATAGCAAATCAGAGCAAGGACAAAAGACATGTGCGAAATTTGAGAGAACATGAAAAATCCTTCCTTCACAAAATAAACAACCCCCCCCAAATGAAAATAAAATCTCCCTAGGACATATAAATAATCCCTAACAAAGCGCTTTAAACATTTTCAAATACAATTTTTCGTAATTAGGGTACGAGAAATGAAAACAAAAGCCAACGTCATCGAACGAACTGTACGCAGCAAACACACAAAGGGTGTAACTTCAACGTCTCTTCGCTGCACTTCAAGCAGCAAGCAGCAGGAGGGGTGTCAACGTTAAATGGCCATGGAACGTTCCCAAATTCACAAGCCATCCGTTCCAAACCCAAACTAAATCACTTTGTGCAGAGTTCCACTTTACAAATTCCGGGTAAAATAAAAAATATAAAACCATTCAAACTGCACAACAACTAATGTTTTGTTAAAATTATGCCAAATAACAAAAAAAAAAGAAATTGAAAACTCATTATTGCCATAAGCACACGCTACTCAAGCGTAAATTCTGCAACTATTCCAATGAATACAGTTGAGAAAATATTTTATAAGAGAAATACATTTAAGCTGTGGCGCACACAAAAGGGGTTTAAACATAAACAGAAACAAAAAAAAACTAGAGAATAGTCTTTGGTTAGACCGACATACGAAGCTGTCTAAACTCCGATTTTTGTGATCACCAACGTAACATACTTTTTCTCTAAATTTTCTCTAACTTTTTAAACTATTTCTTTCCTATTTTGTTCCAGCTTATTTTAATTTTGCTCTATTTCGATATAATCTTTCAATGGAAGAAAAGCATATGGCGCGTCCCCTAAGTCTAGATTTTTGTGGTATATTTGCATTTTTTTTTTTTTAGCGTAGCTTAACATATGGGAAGATCCTGATTCCAACAGCTGGGCAGCTCCTCTATTCTGACATTATGTAGCACAATTTTTGCTCTATTCACAATAAAGTTACCTACCTTGGCAAATTATGAAAATAAAATAAAATAAACATACATAATCGCACTTTTTATCGATAACATAAACCAAATTAGCATTAGGAACTGTTGAGTAAAAACATTCTCCAAGTTTTTAAAACAAAAATTGTTTTCTCGTTTTCGCTAGGCTGAGAGCAAGATAGTTAAACTTAATGCTTCATTAAATGAGATCGTACAATGAGATGTAACTTTTTCGATACGAACAATGTGGTTCTATGGCTGCCTAACAGCTAGACAGGCTTTTTTTCGGTCCATTTACATTTGATAAGAAAATAAACAAAATTGGGAAACTATTTTTAATGAACCTCGAAAATGTACTGACATACAGACCGTCATGGATAGACCCAAGAATATATTCCTATACCTGGGCATTACAAACGGTGTGATCAAAACAATAGACACCCCTTGCACTTAGTATAAAAAGCCTTAGCTAAAATTCGTTCGTATATTATTTCACTTCCCATGATGTATTTGAAAAGTGGTTTGCTTTGTTTTAATTGGTTTTTGTTTTGCAAATCACAAAAGGATTAATTACGAGTTCCTTATTACAAAAATTTCTTTTAATTTTTCCCACGATTTTTTTTCTTTTTTAGCATACAATAATATGGCCATGAATGCATTGCCCAAATTATTGTATGCCAAGAAAGAGCTATTGCCAGTCATATGAATATAAACGCAATTTTGTGTAAATTCACCATTTTTATATAAATAAATATGCCTGTTATTTAATGTATTTAAGCCTTCCATTAAAATGTCAAATCAAAATGGTAATTGAATTTGAGCCTAGCACCACATGGTACCGACACAAGCATGCTTCACTTCAACAGCATATAATTTATGTATGTTTTAGCATTGATAAAACTTTCCAAACTATTTCATTGCATAAATTCGCTGTGAAAGCAATAAAAAAAAATCGACTGCATAAAAACCGTTACTTTGACAAGAGTTTTGTTGACTGCGAGCGCCTATCCTGCTAATAAAATTGTGCCCATTCCAAAAATAAAGTTGTCTGCTTGATGTCTGTCTCGTTTCCGGCCACCCCCTCTAGCGTTTGTGTTTTATTGAATTTAGGTTTATGACTGCACAAATGCCGGTGGTTGCTAATGTTTTAGTTGTTTGATTTACATGAATATTGAGCGGAAAACTATAACTGTATTTACATTCGGGGGGTTGAAGTAATGAAGGGATGTATAACTAATAGGCACAAGGTACAGAAACATCAAATGCCTTTTTTTACTTAAAATATAATAAATTTCGGCTGTAGGAAATATCGCCCAAAAACAAAAATGAAAAATCGCCCAAAAATTAAAAAGGAAAAATCACCCAAAAAAAAAAGGAAAAATCGCCCAAAAACTGAAATGGAAAAATCACCCAAAAATTTGGATTTTTCCTTTAAAATAAAAATGAAAAATCAAACAAAAAAAGTTTTGGGCGACTATATATTTTGTTAAACTTTGTTCTTTTTCTTCTTTGTGTTACCATATGTTAATCAGGTGGTGCATTTGAAAAGGTATGTTCAGAGTTTTGTTTTTTGATTCGACCCTTTTTAGGGCCACCGAGTATATATTCAAACAGAGCGATGTTAATTTAATGACATGGGAAATGTATGGAATAGGTGTGCTGTACTCTTTGTGGGGAGTTTGCGCCGCGGGCTAAAAATGTTACCAAAAAAATCGTGCGATTTTTTGAGGTAGTGAATAGGAGTTCTGTGGTATGCTGTTGGTATAAGCGCCGCAGGCAAAAAATTTTAAGAAAAAATCGCGCGATTTTTTGTTAAAATTTTTTAAGTTTGGATTGATATGTGCCGTGTTTTTAACAGTTTCAATGTTGCTGAACTCTTTCCATAAGGTTGTTGCGATTTTACCTTTATAATTTTTGGGCGATTTTTAATTTTTGTTTTGGGCGATTTTTCCAAATTTTTGGGTGATTTTTCAATTTCAGTTTTTGGGTGATTTTTCCTTTTTTTTTGGTGATTTTTCCTTTTAAATTTTTGGCCGAAATTTCCTTTTTAGTTTTTGGGCGATTTTTCATTATGAAATATCGCCCAAAAACCAAAAAGGAAATTTCGCCCAAAAATTTGGAAAAACCGCCCAAAAAATTTGGGCGATTTTTCATATGAAAAATCACCCAATTTTGTATGAAAAATTTTTGGGCGATTTTTCATTTTTGTTTTTGGGCGATTTTTCATTGGGCGATATTTCCTACAGCCATAAATTTCATACAAATTTGTTCAAGTACAAAAGAAATATATTTACTTTGAATTACTTAAAACCTCAAAACTCACAAACAATAACCAATTGACGAAATTCACACATTTTACTTAACTCTAATCAAAGGCAATTACCGTGGAGTTACTTTTTTCGCTGCTTTTGCATTACTTTTGTGCAATATTCTACAATTTCTGCTTCATTTGCTTGGTCAGTTTTCACCAGCAAATCTTCAATACTTAAATATACAAATTTTCCCTCTTCTGGTTTGCAATTCTTAAAAGCAATAGCAGCGCAGTGTTTTGCATCAAGCAGGTGCTCCTCAAAGTGCCAATTGTGCGCCAGAATGTCGTTGCATTGAAGAGAGCTGCTTGTAACAAGAGGAGATTCCATCAACAGCTCATCAGATGGATGCATAGTGAAGCTAAGTTTACGCAAATCAATGGTGATGCCCACACCCAGCTCCTTCACATAGGCCTCCTTGAGACACCAGTTTCGCATAAAGGCCTTAACTTGATGCATTTCATTGTGCTCTGAGCGTTTTATGTAGCTCCACTCGCAATCCGAAAAGTTTCGATGCATGAGACGAAAAAATTCGGACAGAGGTTTGCCGCCCGAATATTCGATTTTCATAACATCCACACCAAGGCCGAAATCTACAGCAGGAATGGAAGCATCATCCGCAGCAATGCCCGCAAGAACCACGAAATGGCCCTGATGCGACACATTGAAGCTGAGTGGTGGTGGCAGTGTTGTTGTACTAGTGTCCCAGTACGGCTTTCCACGCACATCACGTGCAAATTTTAACTCGTGGTAATTCAGGCCACTGCAGGAGCTGACAAATTTCCGCATCAACAAGCGTCCGACGAGTGAAGACAGAAAATCCTCAATGAAATGGAATTTCATAAGGCGGTGGCGTTCCTCGGGTTGCACTGCGGCACAGGCCTGTGTCAGTTGCGGGAGCGTTGGAGTCCAAGTAGTCAAATCGAAAGCCCATCTTGTGCACACGTACTTGCTCATAGTTATATTAATAATTAAATGCTTTTCTATAATTCGTTTGATGATGACCGCAAATTCAAATTGAATTCAATTGAAATTTTCGTGCTGTCAAATTGGTCAAGTTTTTCCCCTCAATTCAACTGTCAAAATATCACTCAAGAGACGAAGAGTAAATGAGAGCGAACAAGAAGAAGAGACAATCAGTGCTACCAACTGTTCAAATTGAAAATAACAATTGGAAAATACCGTGAAGGCTACTGATGCGGTAACTGATTTGAAAATGTTTATTCAAAATAGTTTTTGAATATTTTCGAACAGTTTTTTCCACTCTAAATAAGGTATTTAATGTACATTTATAAAATTCATAAACAAATTAAAATTGTACATGACAGACTTGGTTAGCTTCTTAAAAAAATCAACCACGAATGCAGGTCAATAGCACTTGTACAAAAAAAGGTTTAAGGAATTATGGCAAAAGAGAATTCATAAAACATAAACAAAAAACAAATAAAAATTTGCCATCAAATTAGGTTATAACATGCAATGGGGTGTAAGCAGAAACTTTGGCCGGAACAAATGTATATAAAAAAAATATTCAACTAAACAAACGCTGTCTGGTTCGAGAAATGGAAAGAAGTCGCTATTGAAGCAATAGAATACGCCAACTTATGTTTTCATTGATAAACAATTTGTACACAAAAATACAACAGAATATTGAGCTGCATTATTTCCATATTATGGAAATAATGAAATAAAGCGAAATTCAAAATAAACTCTCAACATTTTATGTTTTATCTAAACAAATCTACCAAAACGTATTATAAACTATAAATAAAATAATATGAAATAAAATAAGCAATTTAATCAATTAAATAGGCCCATTCACACATCAACGGTTCATTCAGCGTGGCAAACGCTTCTTCTGTAAACAATTGCCGCCACTCCAAAGGGGAGGCGGCAACGAAAACCACTTACCATTTAGACGGGCTTTTTCGGGTCCACGATCGTTTAGCGAGGATGTGGCTGTTAGGGCGGCCTTATCCATAAGCGGCGTATTGCACTCATAATCGGAAAAGTAATCATTGTAGGAATCTGAAATGAAAAACAAAAATAGGTACATAAAAGAAATGATTTCACTTGTTGTTTGAGTTTCAAAATTGTTCAGATGTAGAACATTTGTTCAAATCAAATATTTGGCATGAGGCCAGCACGAAATTGGAAATTAATTATTTTCTTGATTTCTTGATATGCTTTAACGTGACCCACATTTTCGTGCAATTCGTGCGAGAAATTGTTGGCAAAAGTAAAGCAATCTGCATCCTCGTTCATTGCTGTCAGCAATTTTTACATCCGACTCACACCCACCCACAGCCAAACAGAAACACGAGCCATAGTTCACCTTCCAAGATTCTTTGTTTTGTTAATAATTAAAAACAACTTCCAAGTGAAATACTTTCCATTTTAAATGAATATTTATGTTGATAGTAAGGTGTCTAGTGTTGTTGTGAAATCTTTAAAGGAACGACTTTAATTTAAACCACTAAAAAAACATCATGAGTCAAGAGGTAGCTGGGAGAAATATTTAGAATCTTATAAGAACGACAAACAGTGGTGTCAAAAGCCAAAAGCTATTTTCCACAATATAAAACACAAGATGAGTGGGTGGTTTGATTGCAGCCAAACGCCAGCGTGTATAAAAAATATGGCGTGCTTTTTTGAATTATCTCAAACCAGACACTTCTTGGATGGTACTCTTGGGTGCACGTCAAATGTTTGCATATCCAAGCTGAGAGAAATCCTACCGGAAATCCATGTACATAACAATCAGCTCTGACAGGCACAACCCTTCGACTGTGTGTGAGAGCTCTACAAATGTGGAGTTGGCAAAAACAACCCCGGGATAAGCCTCTGCAATTTGTGGAAGAGGGTTTTATGGCGTGCATTTTTCAAGTGCAGCCAAAAGACTCAAATGTCGGGAAAAAGGAAAACAATTCAAAAGACAACAACAATAAGTTGTGGGTGTACAAATGTTATAAATAAACATTCTTCTTGGTCTTGGGAAAGTGAGTGTGATATGAAAGAATGACGAGAATTTTCAGACATTATTTTAGTTTATTATTGCAATTGGTTTTTTACCATACACTGGATTTTATGCGGTACGCGCTTTTTTCTTCTTTTTTTCAGTAGAGCAAAAGTCCAAAAATGGGGAGTGTTTTTGGCCCTTGTTCTTTCTATTCACACATAACGTCACATGAATTTCCGTCGTTTTACACGCATTCCGAAAATAAAATCGATATTAGAATAGTAACTGTACTTTTCTGTTACTATGTTTACTCAGTAAGTTTAAGCATTTAATTCAAAACTGCTTCAAATCTGAAAATTACCCCAAACAAATGCAAATTAAATCCAAAAATTACTCAAATCTAATGGCATTATAACAGTAATCAGGTCTATCGCCACTTTAAGTGGGCATTTGGTTCGATTTGTGGCATCGATTGTGTTGAATTTGCCACAATGGCTCTTCATTACTTTCATCGCTTGTTTGGTAATTGGTGTTGTGTTGAACATTGTTATTAGTTATCAGCAAATTCATAAAAGCAACTCAAAGGGAAAGATTCTTCTATTTGCTGTTTTGCCTTTGATTTCTTGAATTTTCTTTTAATTTAAGAAATTTTGTTTGTCGTGGCCGAAACCATTTACAAATTCATGACAAACATTTCATTAGCTACCGGTTTGGCTAAGAACTGGGGGGCACACAATAATTACTTAAGTTAGAAAACGAAATTGTTGTAGCACACGCACACTTTCGCACTTATATAGGTATATAGGTTTATAAAGAATGTTTAGCGCTAGAGATTTGCTTTGTCGATAAACGCCGAAAATTTGGTGCAGAATTGGACCTGCGTTAGTTACTTGTCTTTCTAGCTAATTATTTTAATAAAACAGAAAATGTATTTATTTTTACTTAAATTGAAGGCATTGGATCAGTAAGGTGACAAAAATTAAAACGAAAATTTATTACGGGACTTTTCACGCTTCTGCTCCGAAATATCATACAATATTTTTAATATTAAAATACTTGAAAATGATATGGAATAAAATGCAAATATAAATCGAAATCGGTTTATTCCTTGGAATCTCGGGTTTCAGGCAGGATATGAGCATTTTAAAAATAGACAGTGGGATTTTTGGTCCGATTTCAAAATTAAAAATTTTATTTCATTTGCGAAACACAGTTTACGCAAATGTTCAACCAAAATTGTTTTTTTTAGTAGATATTCGTAAAACTATTAAACAAAAACGAAATGCTCATAAACAAAATGAAAGGCTGTTTGAATGAATATCGATAATCCTAAATCCTAAATAGCAAAATTTAAATGAGTAATTTTGAATCAATTGCTCTTCAGTAACTAATCATTACTATAAAATTCTAACATATGCTAAATTTTAACAATTTGTTCCTGGTCTTGTATGTATTTGCAAAAATCACGTGCTTCGTACACGAGATTATTTCTTTCAAGGATGTCAATGGACAAAGATTTTTCGCATGCGCAATGCATTGACGTCTGTGATGCTGCAGAAGAGATGATGCAATGAAAAATGCCGGCCTCTACCATAGATACTTGAAAGTGCAAGGCAAACATATTGTTGCAATAAATTTATAATTCAGTTAAAATATAGCGATAGTGGATTTGCAAATTGTCTACGCCAGTCATTGATTAGGAATGTTTACTTTAATGAAAGCATCTAACAAATTAAAGCAATAACTAACTACTTCTTATGAATCATCGCTCAATTCCAGACTTGATAGAACCACCTAGAATAGCAACTCACAATTCTCCATTGAACAAACCAATAGAAGAAAACAACAACAATAGCAAAAAGCTAGTTCAGCGTATAAATATCGCATTCTGCTATAAACGAAGTTAGTTAACCCCCTGCTTTTAGGCGTTTGATGACGTATTCAACGATCACAAGCTGGATTTTGCTGCTCTCTGTTTTGTCAGCGTTATTCGTAACCATAGCATAGCGCGTCTGTCTCAAACCGAGCCCCATCTCTTGTGGTCAACACAGCATTGTAAATGGAATTCTTTTTCTTTCCTTTCCAATACGAAAATCAACATGAAAACGTAAAACGACAAAATGATCAACACGATCCCAGAGAGCGCGTGTTTAAAGCCACTTAACAAGTGTCAATGAGCGGAGAGCTGAGACGAACCATGAGCGAGATTTTGCTTATGGAGTACACGCCCTAAACTTGGCTTGAATAGATTTGAAAATTTCTTTGAAATCTTAGCATTATTTTATATATTTCGAACTACTACATACTACAGGGTAATAGAAATACAATTTAATTAATATTTGGTTTAGTTAGCGTTTTATGTACCTGCTCCAACATTCCTTATGGATGAACTGGATAGGAGGACACAGCAGAGCAGCGCTGCTGCCACCAGCAATTTGGTCATTTCTCAATTGATTCTTTTAAAAACTTTTTATATTCCAAAAGAACACATTTGTTTGCTGCTTCAAATTAATAGTTACACCGTTTACTTGGAGTTGCTTTGGACCAGGATTTGTTACCCAATTCCGATTTGTCACTTGGCCAGCGCAGCACCCGTTTTCGCCAAGTTGTTTACCGTACAACTATTCACTTTTTTAAATTGAAAATGTATTTATTCACAAAACAATTTCTCAAACACAACAAATTCTTTTAATAAATGGAATTTTTATCACAAGGCAACAAACACACCCAATCCAGAATTCTTTACTGCGAAATGAAAATGAAGAATACCGTCCGCGATGACACACTGCTCGCAACGAGTTTCGAATTAATTTAAATGAAAGAGTGTGGAAAAAAGAGTGAGATAATTTGAGATTCACTTTGTGCTCTTTTGCGTTTTTGACAGTTGAAATGGAATTTTATTTTGATATTCGAATGTTGGCAATGTTTGTCAAATACAACAGTGCTGCCATTGGTTTGTAAATGAGAGGTGCGATAAATGTTTATCTTCTGGTTGCGTGCAACTACCTGATGTACCTCGCACAACTCCCTGACGTACCATGAACTCCTGGAGAACTGGAGCAAAAGCATTAAGTTTTACACCAATGAAAGGTTGTTGTTTTATTTTGTTTGGTTTTTTTTTTTGTTTTCTTGGTTTGGTTCTGTAATTGGGAGTTACTGTACTGCTCGAATGAGTTGGTTGGTGTTCTTATTGCTCCTACTACTTCCTATGCACAATTATTTCAGAAACAATTATTATATAAAAATTTTTGAATTTTGTGGTAAAGTTTCTATGCTCTAGGACGCCTCTTTAAATTCTCTGATTAATAAAATTCTATTATTGAAAACATTTTTTTTAATTTCCTAAATTATCTTTTAATTTTATGAATACACTTCGTAAATAGTTGTTTTACCTTTCATTTACAACAGAAACTAATCTAATTCGAAACCTAGGAACGCAGATATTTTGAGTTGATCATAGAATTTTATTAAAACGCTTATATCTCCGTAACGGAGCGTCCTAGAGCATAGAAACTATACCACAAAATTATAAAAATTTTATTTTTTTTAATTTCCTAAACTGTCTTTTAACTTTATGAATACGCTTCGTAGAGGGTTCAAACATTCACCAGAAGATAAATAGTTGTCTCACCTCTCATTTACAAAAGAAACTAAGCTAATTCGAAACCTAGGAGCGCAGATATTTTGAGTTGATCATAGAATTTTATTAAAACGCTTATATCTCCGTAACGGAGCGTCCTAGAGCATAGAAACTATACCACAAAATTTCAAAAATTTTATTTTTTTAATTTCCTAAAAGCTTATATCTCCGTAACGGAGCGTCCTAGAGCATAGAAACTATACCACAAAATTTCAAAAATTTTATTTTTTTTAATTTTCTAAACTGTTTTTTAACTTTATGAATACACTTCGTAGAGGGTTGAAACATCCACCGGAAGATAAATAGTTGTCTCACCTTTCATTTACAAAAGAAACTAAGCTAATTCGAAACCTAGGAGCGCAGATATTTTGAGTTCATCGTAGAATTTCATTAAAACGCTTATATCTCCGTAACGGAGCGTCCTAGAGCATAGAAACTATACCACAAAATTCCAAAAATTTTATTTTTTTTTGATTTCCTAAATTGTCTTTTAACTTTATGAATACACTTCGTAGAGGGTTCAAACATCCACCAGAAGATAAATAGTTGTCTCACCTTTCATTTACAAAAGAAACTAAGCTAATTCGAAACCTAGGAGCGCAGATATTTTGAGTTGATCATAGAATTTTATTAAAACGCTTATATCTCCGTAACGGAGCGTCCTAGAGCATAGAAACTATACCACAAAATTTCAAAAATTTTATTTTTTTTAATTTTCTAAACTGTTTTTTAACTTTATGAATACACTTCGTAGAGGGTTGAAACATCCACCGGAAGATAAATAGTTGTCTCACCTTTCATTTACAAAAGAAACTAAGCTAATTCGAAACCTAGGAGCGCAGATATTTTGAGTTCATCGTAGAATTTCATTAAAACGCTTATATCTCCGTAACGGAGCGTCCTAGAGCATAGAAACTATACCACAAAATTCCAAAAATTTTATTTTTTTTTGATTTCCTAAATTGTCTTTTAACTTTATGAATACACTTCGTAGAGGGTTCAAACATCCACCAGAAGATAAATAGTTGTCTCACCTTTCATTTACAAAAGAAACTAAGCTAATTCGAAACCTAGGAGCGCAGATATTTTGAGTTGATCATAGAATTTTATTAAAACGCTTATATCTCCGTAACGGAGCGTCCTAGAGCATAGAAACTATACCACAAAATTTCAAAAATTTTATTTTTTTAATTTTTTAAACGCTTATATCTCCGTAACGGAGCGTCCTAGAGCATAGAAACTATACCACAAAATTTCAAAAATTTTATTTTTTTTAATTTTCTAAACTGTTTTTTAACTTTATGAATACACTTCGTAGAGGGTTGAAACATCCACCGGAAGATAAATAGTTGTCTCACCTTTCATTTACAAAAGAAACTAAGCTAATTCGAAACCTAGGAGCGCAGATATTTTGAGTTCATCGTAGAATTTCATTAAAACGCTTATATCTCCGTAACGGAGCGTCCTAGAGCATAGAAACTATACCACAAAATTCCAAAAATTTTATTTTTTTTTGATTTCCTAAATTGTCTTTTAACTTTATGAATACACTTCGTAGAGGGTTGAAACATCCACCGGAAGATAAATAGTTGTCTCACCTTTCATTTATTAAAACGCTTATATCTCCGTAACGGAGCGTCCTAGAGCATAGACAAAATTTCCAAAATTTTACAAAAGAAACTAAGCTAATTCGAAACCTAGGAGAGCAGATATTTTGAGTTGATCATAGAATTTTATTAAAACGCTTATATCTCCGTAACGGAGCGTCCTAGAGCATAGAAACTACACCACAAAATTCCAAAAATTTTATTTTTTTAATTTCCTAAACTGTTTTTTAACATTATGAATACACTTCGTAGAGGGTTGAAACATCCATCGAAACCTAGGAGCGCAGATATTTTGAGTTGATCATAGAATTTTATTAAAACGCTTATATCTCCGTAACGGAGCGTCCTAGAGCATAGAAACTATACCACAAAATTTCAAAAATTGTCTTTTAACTTTATGAATACACTTCGTAGAGGGTTCAAACATCCACCAGAAGATAAATAGTTGTCTCACCTTTCATTTACAAAAGAAACTAAGCTAATTCGAAACCTAGGAGCGCAGATATTTTGAGTTCATCGTAGAATTTCATTAAAACGCTTATATCTCCGTAACGGAGCGTCCTAGAGCATAGAAACTATACCACAAAATTCCAAAAATTTTATTTTTTTTTGATTTCCTAAATTGTCTTTTAACTTTATGAATACACTTCGTAGAGGGTTGAAACATCCACCGGAAGATAAATAGTTGTCTCACCTTTCATTTACAAAAGAAACTAAGCTAATTCGAAACCTAGGAGCGCAGATATTTTGAGTTGATCATAGAATTTTATTAAAACGCTTATATCTCCGTAACGGAGCGTCCTAGAGCATAGAAACTATACCACAAAATTCCAAAAATTTTATTTTTTTTTGATTTCCTAAATTGTCTTTTAACTTTATGAATACACTTCGTAGAGGGTTCAAACATCCACCAGAAGATAAATAGTTGTCTCACCTTTCATTTACAAAAGAAACTAAGCTAATTCGAAACCTAGGAGCGCAGATATTTTGAGTTGATCATAGAATTTTATTAAAACGCTTATATCTCCGTAACGGAGCGTCCTAGAGCATAGAAACTATACCACAAAATTTCAAAAATTTTATTTTTTTAATTTCCTAAACGCTTATATCTCCGTAACGGAGCGTCCTAGAGCATAGAAACTATACCACAAAATTTCAAAAATTTTATTTTTTTTAATTTTCTAAACTGTTTTTTAACTTTATGAATACACTTCGTAGAGGGTTGATAAATAGTTGTCTCACCTTTCATTTACAAAAGAAACTAAGCTAATTCGAAACCTAGGAGCGCAGATATTTTGAGTTGATCATAGAATTTTATTAAAACGCTTATATCTCCGTAACGGAGCGTCCTAGAGCATAGAAACTATACCACAAAATTCCAAAAATTTTATTTTTTTTTGATTTCCTAAATTGTCTTTTAACTTTATGAATACACTTCGTAGAGGGTTCAAACATCCACCAGAAGATAAATAGTTGTCTCACCTTTCATTTACAAAAGAAACTAAGCTAATTCGAAACCTAGGAGCGCAGATATTTTGAGTTGATCATAGAATTTTATTAAAACGCTTATATCTCCGTAACGGAGCGTCCTAGAGCATAGAAACTATACCACAAAATTCCAAAAATTTTATTTTTTTTTGATTTCCTAAATTGTCTTTTAACTTTATGAATACACTTCGTAGAGGGTTCAAACATCCACCAGAAGATAAATAGTTGTCTCACCTTTCATTTACAAAAGAAACTAAGCTAATTCGAAACCTAGGAGCGCAGATATTTTGAGTTGATCATAGAATTTTATTAAAACGCTTATATCTCCGTAACGGAGCGTCCTAGAGCATAGAAACTATACCACAAAATTCCAAAAATTTTATTTTTTTTTGATTTCCTAAATTGTCTTTTAACTTTATGAATACACTTCGTAGAGGGTTCAAACATCCACCAGAAGATAAATAGTTGTCTCACCTTTCATTTACAAAAGAAACTAAGCTAATTCGAAACCTAGGAGCGCAGATATTTTGAGTTGATCATAGAATTTTATTAAAACGCTTATATCTCCGTAACGGAGCGTCCTAGAGCATAGAAACTATACCACAAAATTTCAAAAATTTTATTTTTTTAATTTCCTAAACGCTTATATCTCCGTAACGGAGCGTCCTAGAGCATAGAAACTATACCACAAAATTTCAAAAATTTTATTTTTTTTAATTTTCTAAACTGTTTTTTAACTTTATGAATACACTTCGTAGAGGGTTGATAAATAGTTGTCTCACCTTTCATTTACAAAAGAAACTAAGCTAATTCGAAACCTAGGAGCGCAGATATTTTGAGTTCATCGTAGAATTTTATTAAAACGCTTATATCTCCGTAACGGAGCGTCGTAGAGCATAGAAACTATACCACAAAATTCCAAAAATTTTATTTTTTTTTGATTTCCTAAATTGTCTTTTAACTTTATGAATACACTTCGTAGAGGGTTGAAACATCCACCGGAAGATAAATAGTTGTCTCACCTTTCATTTACAAAAGAAACTAAGCTAATTCGAAACCTAGGAGCGCAGATATTTTGAGTTGATCATAGAATTTTATTAAAACGCTTATATCTCCGTAACGGAGCGTCCTAGAGCATAGAAACTATACCACAAAATTTCAAAAATTTTATTTTTTTTAATTTTCTAAACTGTTTTTTAACTTTATGAATACACTTCGTAGAGGGTTGATAAATAGTTGTCTCACCTTTCATTTACAAAAGAAACTAAGCTAATTCGAAACCTAGGAGCGCAGATATTTTGAGTTCATCGTAGAATTTCATTAAAACGCTTATATCTCCGTAACGGAGCGTCGTAGAGCATAGAAACTATACCACAAAATTCCAAAAATTTTATTATTTTTTGATTTCCTAAATTGTCTTTTAACTTTATGAATACACTTCGTAGAGGGTTCAAACATCCACCAGAAGATAAATAGTTGTCTCACCTTTCATTTACAAAAGAAACTAAGCTAATTCGAAACCTAGGAGCGCTGATATTTTGAGTTGATCATAGAATTTTACTAAAACGCTTATATCTCCGTAACGGAGCGTCCTAGAGCATAGAAACTATACCACAAAATTTCAAAAATTTTATTTTTTTTTGATTTCCTAAATTGTCTTTTAACTTTATGAATACACTTCGTAGAGGGTTCAAACATCCACCAGAAGATAAATAGTTGTCTCACCTTTCATTTACAAAAGAAACTAAGCTAATTCGAAACCTAGGAGCGCAGATATTTTGAGTTGATCATAGAATTTTATTAAAACGCTTATATCTCCGTAACGGAGCGTCCTAGAGCATAGAAACTATACCACAAAATTCCAAAAATTTTATTTTTTTTTGATTTCCTAAATTGTCTTTTAACTTTATGAATACACTTCGTAGAGGGTTCAAACATCCACCAGAAGATAAATAGTTGTCTCACCTTTCATTTACAAAAGAAACTAAGCTAATTCGAAACCTAGGAGCGCAGATATTTTGAGTTGATCATAGAATTTTATTAAAACGCTTATATCTCCGTAACGGAGCGTCCTAGAGCATAGAAACTATACCACAAAATTCCAAAAATTTTATTTTTTTTTGATTTCCTAAATTGTCTTTTAACTTTATGAATACACTTCGTAGAGGGTTCAAACATCCACCAGAAGATAAATAGTTGTCTCACCTTTCATTTACAAAAGAAACTAAGCTAATTCGAAACCTAGGAGCGCAGATATTTTGAGTTGATCATAGAATTTTATTAAAACGCTTATATCTCCGTAACGGAGCGTCCTAGAGCATAGAAACTATACCACAAAATTCCAAAAATTTTATTTTTTTTTGATTTCCTAAATTGTCTTTTAACTTTATGAATACACTTCGTAGAGGGTTCAAACATCCACCAGAAGATAAATAGTTGTCTCACCTTTCATTTACAAAAGAAACTAAGCTAATTCGAAACCTAGGAGCGCAGATATTTTGAGTTGATCATAGAATTTTATTAAAACGCTT